>DVZL01005470.1:0-12034 GCA_018236625.1 Lasaia peninsularis
GGGTAGGGTAGCCGGTAGATTTACACATACGGTCTAACAGCCCGACCGCACACAGTGACGCATCTACAATATTTATAGTCTATAGGCCACGGTTGTCTCTTACCACCAGAAAAACCGTCAAAAATTCCATAAAAAAATCTAAAATATTACGTGACTATGTACCCGCGTATGTCGTATATCTTAAAGGAGCAATTGTAATAAATATTTGTATGTAATTATTGACCACCTCGTTGGTCGAACGGATAGCCTACGGGCCTAAAGCTATCGACCAACCGTGGGACTCGGGTTTGATTCCCGACGGGTACAGACATTTGTGTGATGAACATAGATGTTTGTATATTTGTGTCTCGGTATTCATTAAATTTATTCTGGTATATATTTAAGTGTTTCTATTAATTGGTATCGTTGACTAACACCCTTAACACAAGCATGTAATTTGCTTACTTTGGGCTTAGATCAATTTGTGTATATTGTCAAAGGATTTTATTATTATTGTTTTCTCTTAAACGATTCTAACATAATAAAAGAAAGTAATTTATTCAGTATATTTTATTAATAGACGTTGGATTCATCTTGATAAGACTTTACTAGTAGTACGTGCTGAAAATGTTATCGTAGTAGCTTTGCAAAAAACTTAAGAATTAAATATAACAAGTATAATAATGTGTAAAGAAAAAATATTTTTTTAACATTTGGCATTATTAAAGTTTACAAAGAGAAGAAGTGCAGAACGCTGGATGTATTTAGTAAATATTAAACCAATAACAATAAAGTTCTTTTCTTAGTAACATTTGGAGAACAACTATAGCTTGTACGCGTTAAGAATGCAGTGTTTCATTATTCGCTGGATGATTACCCAATCAAATCACTCATAACTGACCAGTTGAAGTCAATATTTCAAATGAAATGGTTGTATCAGTTGCGTTGAAATAATAATCATTAAAAAACGTAACCCTTTCACTTTCACCCCTATGATAAACTGTATTCTTAAAACGAACGTAGAATTAAATATTTTTCAAAGGAAATAACTTAGATAGCTTGTGCTGACGCTGACACTCCTGACAGGAGTCCATCTCTTTTTATATTCTATCATTTATTTTTTTCACAAAAAATATTTAAGCAAGTGTACATATTACTTATTAAAATTTTTAATTATTTATTTATTTTCATTTTGAGATGGCAAGGCTAGTACCTTGGCTAATCGTGGGTGTGTTCTTGTATATCTACTGGACTTAGGAGTTGTGTATATACTAGCACACCTCTGCCTACCCCTTCGCGGATAATAGGCGTGAAGGTACTTTTTTCAGTTGATTCAAATAAAATACTTAAAACTAAAAAAAAGATTGCAATATAACTAATACATGTGTATAATAATTTGTATACAAATTCAATAATTAATGTAATACAAAGGCACTTATGGTACAGGAGCCCAGTAAGCTGAATGTGTAATCACACGAGCGTCATACTTATTGGGTTTTCTTTGTTACATAGTGGATAAAAATAACGACATGTGAAATTTTTATTCATAGCGGTGGGTGGTCGGTGGATGGGCCATTTGATCCTTTAGGTGTTGATAGTGTACCTCTCTACCTAGTAGCCTAATAGATCCCCAATGAGGGAAAAATGTCTACCAACCAGTTTGCCATAATGGCAGTTGAACATAGATGACTTGTTTTATGAAAGTTTCTGATCTTTTCACTTTAAAGAAGTGAAGAATCGAGGTCAAATTTTCAAATTATTTGAATACTTAATAAGCCTATAAGTATCCTATACCTATACTTATAGGCTATCTTAAAGTGATGTCTTCAACTATATTTTCAAAGCTAAAACATTACACAAACTACCTTATACGTGCGGCTCTATATAGAGATTTTTTTATGCAACGGAAGTGTTTAACAATGGTATATCTACCTACCATATCATAATCAGATACAACCAAATTTCTCATTAAATCTCGTCTTGGTCACCCCTACTATTATTAATTATTTTCAGATATTGATAATTATTTAAATGTTAAAAGTTGTAAATAATAATTTCATTATATTTATTACTTTGTATTAATGTTATAAACTTACCCATAATACAAGCATGTAATATGCTTATTTTGGAGTTGGATCGGTTTGTTTGATTTAGCTAGCCACTAGAGATCCTTATTTCTTCATCATGGTATGTATCTATGACTAATACTACATTAAAAACAAGGTTTAACTTTTGATCAGTAAGAAGTTAGTAGATTATCATAGAGATATGTTAAGAGTAATATGTTCCATTAGGTTCAATTTTGATATTACCAGTAGTGTAAAATAACAAATAGTTTTCACAATCTAATTATTTGTTACTAGCTTTCCACCCGCGACTTCGCCCGCGTAAATTATTTTAATAATACAGATAACTTTCAAAAGGCAGCAAATTTTCCGACTTATAATACTTATTTCGAAACAACATAGGTACCCTTTTCTTAAAGTAGTCGATTTAAAAATATCTTTTATTTTTTCTCTTCATAATGTTAATATAGAAGTGGGGATTTAACATTACCTTCTTTTGTTTAATAATTTATTGTATTTACATAGCAACAATACTGTCTAACTCATTATTAAATAAGAAAAGGTCCGATTTCCAAGACCCACTCAAACTCATATTCGATTTGAAGCACTGTTTAGAACTTTAACGGAAAACTACGAAATTACAATTAAATTTTGATCAAAACATTCCAAAACTCGCTTTGGAGATTTTATCTAATAAGTATATAAAACTCTCGTGTCGCGATATTTGTTACCAAACTTCGAAACAGCTCGACCGATTCACGTGAAATTTTGTGTCGATATAAGCTAAGAATCGGTCAAAATCTTTTTATAGCTAGACAGACAGCTAGCTTAATTATAGATTTTTCGGTTTATTTTCTATTCTAATATTATAAAGGAAAAATTTGATTGTTTGTTTGTTTTGAATAGTCCCTAAAACTGCTGGACCGATTTTGAAAATTCTTTTTCCGTTAGAAGTTGATATTATCCCTGATGAACGTAAGCTACTTTTTACCGCGGGAAAATGCTATTTTTCTCGAAGAAACAGGTAATGAGAAAACGGGCACCTAGTAAAACATCTTCTAGTACTTATCTATTTCACATTTTATTTTTATTTCGATGGTTTTCTTTATGATTTAAAAATACAATTGGACCCAGTAAGTGGCGCTACTGTCATTATGCCAACTACAAACTAATCGTGCGAAGCGGGGCCGGGCAGTTAGTCTTTTATAAAGATGCACAATAAAATTTGAATAAACATGCATTCTCTTATATCTATTTAAATACATTATATACATTGTAGAATGTAGATAAATTTTCACAAAAATAATAAATAAGGCAATGTTATTATTTGGTGCAAACATTTCTAAGGCACTTATTCATTGTCTATTTGCTTAGCATAGATAATATAAAGAGGCCGTCGATTAATCATGTGAGGCTTAAAGGGGAAGGGGGAGGGCTCCATAAAAATCACGAATATCACAAGGGGGGAGGGGGACATATGGGAAAAATATCACGTGATTAATGGATGGTCCCTAAACAGTCATTATCTAAAAAGTTTTATATTGTAAAGCAATAGGTAATTTAGCAAAGATTAAGATAATGTTGCTTTGGTTAAAATAAGTAATTGTGACACGAAGTAAAAAAAAATTAAAAGTGCTCAAATAGTGTATATTTACAATAGAAAGTCGTTTTTTATTAATTACACATCTATAAGGCCATTAATAAGGCAAAATATACTTAAATTCTATTTTAATATTCAGCATTTTCATTAAATTATAGAAATTAAATTTTAAATTCTTGTTTTGTTATTTCTTATAGTAAATTTAAAAAAAAAACGTTTAAAGCCGTGTCTTAAATAACATTTCTATTTCTAAAAACGTATTGGGAAACATTGGACTGATTTTAGTATAAAAACTTTAGGCCAAAATTGAAAATTCAATGTGAGTAGGGTAAAAATTGAGTTCATGTTAGATTAAAAGAATTGTGTCATATTCTTCATAGGCTAAGATACATCAGTAGTCGGAATCATACAGACTGTTTGGGAAAGTACAAGTGTGCTTGTATCAAAATATTTACAATGGAATTTCACCACGTGTCGACGATTGAAAGTATAAAATACACAATATCTTTATGTTAAAAATTACAAAAGCTCCTTTCACATTTTTACACCGAGAGACCACCGGTGAAAAACCTGCTTTATTGAGTACCAGCAATGTTAAAAAAAAATTGAAACCGCCAACAAAATAAGTACCACAATCAAATAAAAAATTGGGGTCCTCTTTATTTAAATTATTTATATGAAACTAATATCGAACGTGGTAACAATCTTTTATGCAAAAAAAAATGGTATGGTATTTTCGACATTTTTAGTCGCAATTTTTTCATAACTGTACAAGACTTACACATAGTATTGACACGCATACATACATATCGCCAGTTTTTAGGGTTTCGTACCCAAAGGGAAAAAACAGAACCTATTACGAAAACTCTGCTGTCCGTCTGTTTGTCTATCACCAGGCTATATATCATAAATAGTGATAGCTAGAGTTGAAATTTTCACAGATGATATATTTCTGTTGCCGCTATAACAACAAACACTAAAAACAGAAAAACATATATACAGGGTGTTTCCACACAACAAAGTGATATTTTTGATAATTTTATTAGATAATGACGGCACCCTTCATTCGCGAGTCCGATTCGCAATTGTTCGGTTTTTATTCTTTATTAAGCTATAGCTTTGGTATATATAGAAAGTAAAATTTTGGCCACAAAATTTAAAACTACCTGTGAAATTACTTAATACAATGGTTACCTCTACATTAATTTTGTACTACAACGCCATGGGAACTGTCACCAATAAGGGCTCGGTCACAATACACATAGCAAAAACAACTTCACAACATACTCGTAAACAAAACTGAAAGACCATTTCGCACGATTAGAATTAAAGTGACTTAATTCAAAATTTATGTAATACTCGATTTTACCATTTCTCTATAAATATAAACTTACTTTGTAATTGTGCACTCAAATTCCACAAAATTTGTATAAAACCAATCGTTTTCGAAACACCAAAGTGATATATCACGATGTATTCAATACTATAATTCTTGAAAACTTTCTTGCTCATTTATTGCAAATTGCATTTTTTGAATTAGGTCACTTTAATTCTAAGCGTGCGATTTCACCTTTTGTTCAATGTTTTAGTCAAGTATGGAATACTTTGCGCTACGTCACAGGAGTATTGTGAACACGCCCTAAGACAATTCCGTATGCCATATTCGACGCACATCCCAATGTTCATCACCATAACGTAAGTCTTCACTATAGGTTAAGCCCTGGACGGTCAGGTGTCACTCTGAGGGGTGACCGTTGGGCTTAGTCGTCACCTCCTCCTCATCGTGGTCCAATATGGCGGCGAAGGAAAACGGAAGGAATAGATAGCCGTGACCTTCGTAGAATTTACTCATAAACTCCACCCTGGGGACAAATAAAAATATTAATAATCTTATACAAAATAACATTGGAGTAAAAGTAAAACGCGGTTATTTTAATGTTACAAGGTACCTTCACGCCTATTATCCCCTATTATATGTAGGCAGAGGTGTATTAGAATACGTAACCAAAATAACCTTAAAAAACATTTAAGAAAATTTGCCCGACCTGGAAAGACCCGGAAATACAATCAACAATGTTCCTCACACAAATGCCTGTCTGAAATGGAATCGAACCGGAGCCTCGCGGTTAGTCGATGCGGTTAGACATGTACGCTAGCCACTCAGCCAACGAGGCGGTCAAACATACATCAGCATGTATAATGATGATGAAGGTGGTGTTAACTTACTAACTACCAAGCTATCATTTGCCCGTTAGCCCGTCTACCTCTTTTACTAAATAATGTTTTCCCGATCTCTACCTTCCAAACAATACAATAACTCACCAATGCAGTCGCAACGTGTGTAGGAAAGCTGAGAGCCCCTCCATGAGGACGAGGATAGCAAGTGTGAAGAACGCCCACACCGCGAATATGACGTACAACATGATGGCGTTCACCGGGGAACCCCCGCCCAGACCCATGCGGAGGACTCGTTGCCACAACACCGCTGATAACTCTTAAATGAAATGAAAATTATTTATTTGCCAAATATGTGTGTTAAAAAGGTAAAAACGGTGCTCTCTAACTAAGACTTCGCTGTGTGTCTGTTTGTCTGTCTGTCTGTCACCAGGCTGTATGAATCTCGTGAACCACAATAGTTAGATAGTTGAAATTTTCAAAGACGATGTATTTCTGTTGCAGCTAAAACAACAAATACTAAAAAATGGAATAATATAAATATTTAAGGGGGAATTTACAATAAACGATATTCATGAACTGCTGACATCTGTTGGTTTTTCAATAAACCAACATGTATGCATATGTAGGTGACGATCGCTTCTAGCGATTGATATATTGTTGTCAGGATCTTAGTTTTCATACTAATCAATAGATGTCGCTATAAATTATGTTTTAATATAGCGCTATTCATGTACGCAGATGATACTTTAAAATGTATCACGTAATCAATCGGCTTGACTCTTTGGCGATGCGTAGAGATATCTGTTCCCTCAGTGTCTTCTACCGCATCTACCATGGGGAATGCTCTGAAGAGTTGTTTGGCTTGATACCTGCGGCTGAGTTTCACAATAGGACATCGCGACAGAGCGTAAAATTCCACGCCTACCACCTTGATGCGTGGCGCTCCTCAACCGTGCGATTTCTAAGGCATTTTTGCCCCGTACAACGCCTATGTTGAACGAATTACCAGCGGCGGTATTTCCAAAAGGATACGACTTAGGAACCTTCAAGAAAAGAGTATACTTATTCCTTAAAGGTCGGCAACGCACCTGTGATACCTCTGGTGCTGCGAGTGTTCGTGGGTGCGGTGGTGCGGTGGGATTTTGCTGTTTTTGTAGTTGGTAGATATGGTACGGTACCCTTAATGCACGAGTATGACTCGCACTGAGCCGATTTTATAATTTAGACTTATTACATTTTTAATATATTTTTAAAGATTGATATTTTATGTGGTGAACTGGACCACAGAGGCGATTGGTAGTATTGCAGTCCAGCGTATTAAAGCAGTACTCACGAGCGTGCGCCAGCGAGAGCGCCCACAGCCGCAAGTAGGAGGCGGTGTGGGAGACCGTGCCCAGCACGTACTCGATGGTGTGGATAGCCTGCGTGATCAGCACCTCGCCCATGCCTTCCTCTGGACTCTCCCTTTCCACCACCCCACTCTCTACTCCAGACTGCTGCTGGGGAAACGTTACGACTTAGTGAGATCCATGAATTCAAAATTACATTTAAGAGTTTGGTTCGAATCCTCCTCAAACGTCTTTGTGCTAGCCTTATTCCGTATATCCGATGATATTATCGGGGTCGCATTTTCTAGCGAATTTGACGAATGGGAAGGGAAATCTCCAAAAATCCTAGATTACGTTGAATTAGAATTCTTTAAATTTTCCTTCACCATAAGAGCATTAAAAAAATTAGGAAGTTAGAAAAACTTATTGGTAGGTACATGGCGGTGTTGGAACCTGGGCTACTGAAATGTAAGTCCAAAGCGCGTACTACTAGTCCCAGGGATCTTAGATTACAAATTCCTTTTTAGAACTCACACAGAAATTATGAACATCAATTATTTTTATACATAAGTTCATGCTGAGGTGGCAGAAATACTTTTTGCTGAAATATTATTTATCAAATCGGCGAATTTATAGGAAGAGATTGACGAATGTGGAGGAAGCTAGGCAAGTGTGTTCCTAACCTTGTAAGGAAACTGACATGAAGATATGTATATAATATGTGTTTATATATATTTACTGGCTGTGCGACTTTGTCCGTGTTTTTGTGTGATTATTTTATTTCATACATACATGTAGCCTAAGCTACTTCATATTACATCAGCTGTCTGCGAGTGAAAGTACCACCAAAATCGGTGCAGCTGTTTTAGAACAGACAGACAAAAATTCTAAACAATAACTACTATTTTGGTGTATGTATTTTGTAAACATACATATGCAGCCCAATTTTATTTATTTGTATGTATGTATTTTTTTATGTTTACCTTTTGCCTTTTACTCGCTACCATCTGATAGACTGGCTTGCCGAACAACATGATTGGCACACACATGAATGCGACGGCCAGAAACGTCTTCTGAATGATATCTTGGCCGTCGAATATAAACGCCCTACATGGAGGTTTATCTTCGCTGGGCTTCATCAACATCATATTTATGAAAATAATCAGCACGGACGGAGCACAAAACGTCCCATACGCCGGATCTGGAAATATCAAGTTTGTATTCAATTTGTTTAATACATGTAAAGTATTGTGCAGTAAAAGTGCAGATCGCAGGAACCCGCTGGATGCAGGCCACCTTTGATAGGTCTATGTTCAGCAGTAGACGTCCTATGGCTGAGATGATACAGTAGGTAATAATTTTAGAATATATACCTTGTTAATTTATTGTACAGGTTTCCAGACGTTCACAAACTAGGCGCTGCCTGGGAAACCAACTTTTATTTAATTTGTAAATTTTTTATTTTTTGTTGGGCTAAAAAAAGTCTACATAAGAATCATTTTAAAAGAATTTTTAAAGTGCAATTTATATTCAAATATATAGAGATTTAAAATTATATTTGTTATACTATGATGATGATGATGATGATTTAAAGTAACCGATTTAAACTCTTTAGTCACAGAAAGAATACTTTTATGAATAAAGAGTTCGTTTGTCTAGACCTCATGACAAAACCCAGTCAGGAGTCATTTTCACAGGAACGCTTAGAACAATCAGAATTATCAATATATTATACGCCATTATGGTGTAACGGTACGACTGTCACCTGTTAAGACCGTTAGCCGCGTAGGGTCCCGAGTTCAATTCCCGAGTCGGGCATCTTAACTTAAATATTTTTCAGCGTAATCATTACATGGCTTCCTTTTTAGGTTTCCGTTTACAAAGGATTAAAACGGAACCCTATTACTAAGACGCCGCTGTCCATCTATCTGTCTGTCACCAGGCTGTATCTCATGAACCGTAATTCCTAGACAATTGAAATTTTTACAGATTTCTTAAATTTGCTATTATATAATTGCTCCAATACAACAAACGTGTTTTTTGCCTTTTTTATAGATGGTACGGAACACTCCGTGCCCAAGTCCAGCTCGTACTTAGCCGGTATTATTTTTTCAGTTATTTGAATTGTTTATAAATTAATAAATTTATTTTATTAATTTATACATACCTTCAGAGACCGCAGAGTACATTGTCCATTTCATAAACATCAATATACACAAGTACCAAAATAAAAGCAGCAAGAACAATATCTGTGGAATATACTGCAGGAATATCAACTCTGGCTTCTTGAAATAGCTGAAAAAACAACACTGGTACAATAAATATATTTTACTAAAAAAAGTATACAACAAACATACAGACCCCGGTAACGTTTAGGAATGTTAGAATTGTTAAAACTATTTTCTACAACTACCGCCTATTTCGTTAGTAAGTTATATAAGCGAATATTAGCAGATCAGGCGAGGAAGTGTGGTCATTTATCGTCAAGTCATAAAGAGAACCAATGGGTCATGTTATGACTTTAAGATTATGTAAGTCTTAAAGGATTTTGGGAAAGTATAGAAAGTGTTATATTATTTTTCTTCTTCTAATTTTCTGATATCAGATTGCTTTAAAAAGATCAACTTTTTGTATATAATATATAAATATGTTATACCAAACGCGAGCTTATTGCGTGTATCATTCTCTACCAGCCAACGTTTTTACCACAAAAAAAGAAACGATAAAATTAGATTCATGATAAGTTATAATTATATACAAGTTATATATTACTTCCTTTACTATACTTTGGGTTCCTATCTGACGAGTTCTAACAGAAATAGGTTGTATCTAATTATTTAGGGATAAGCGAACAAGCATACAGGTCTCCTGACGGTAAAAAGCAATGGATCTTTATAGACACCAAAGATGTTATAGATACATTGCTGTCCTGTTTCATTGCTTGTCTTACATACTTTATAATTTATATTTTGCATGAAAATAAGTATGAACGTGGAGGAAGCTAGGCATGTGTGTAGGGACCGTGACATTTGGCGCGTGTATGTATGTGTGTGTATTTTTTATTACACTATGGATCTTGTGTCCGAAAATAAAGGTTTATTATTACTATTGCTTTTGTTAACATGTTGTTTTATTAGAATAATAGTATTTTAAAACATCCTGTAAATAGTTCTATATTTTTAGTTTTATTTCCGAAATAGAAATATTTATTTTTTCTACGATTGAACAATATTATGAACTTGCGTAAATACCTATTTGAATAAAACAGGGATAAATGGACCAGGAATCGAAGATGTCGGGATTGAAATAGAAGAAAAGGGATAAAAGAAGGTGTCGTAACTCCTTTACGACTTCCGTGATCATTACCGGGACCTGCACTACGGCTGGTTTCTATGAATACATAATTACTTGAAGTTTACCACACTCAGAGTGACTCCGAACGCCATGTGTATCACACCGAATATTATTGATAGCTTCATTTTGAATGAGTTCAAGAATATTATGTTGTTTCCAGCAAACTGAAATCAAATTTATAATGAACTAGCAGCCCGGTACGTGATTCGCTACATATAAAGTGAAATATTCAAAAAACATTATTTGGAACACTAAATTCATTTATTCAAACAAAAAAAGTTTCAATTTGACAGCACAATCCTCATCTAAAGTTAACTTCAATTTGACAACACAAACCCCATTTACAAAATTCGCCATTTATTGAATTCATTTGTTACAAAAAATGTGATAAATTAACCGATTTTGTGCAAACTTCACAGAAACCATCTACTAAATAGTCCAAAGAAATCCTAGGCATTTAGTTTGGACAGGTAAGTTCTTGAGTTATAAAATTTTAACAAAATAATTGACACAGCGAACTAGCACACTGTTCTCCTAGTGGTAAGAGACAACCTTGGTCTGTAGACACCATAGAACATGGTGTAGGTATCCTGTGGTCAGGCTGTAAAGCTCGATGTGAAAGTCTACCAGCTACCTGCCCTCCGGACCAGATCATGACAATGATTATGGTGGCAGGAATATTTAAGGCGGATGATTCCTAACCGGGCGAGTTGCTGCACAGTACTCTACCACAAGTGGTCATGTTGGTAGTGACCCAGTCAACATATACTCGCTTCTTAGGAGCTGCCTGGTTGGTTCTTCACCCAAACCCAAAACCAAGGCAACATATTAGCACAATCGATTTAAAATTATAGGTATAAAAAACAAAATCTTATTTTTAATTTAGGATTCCATAACTGAATGGTAAAAAACGAAAGCGTATTACTAAGACTTGGCTTTTAGTATGTTTGTTTGTCTGTCAGCAGGCTGTATCTTAACCGTGATAGCTACATTTGAAGTTTTTACAAATCATGTATTTATGTTGCCACTATAACAAAAAAATACTAAAAATAGTATAAACTTTGGATGTTTCCATACAGCAAACGTAATTTTTTTTTGCCTTTTTATAGATAATGGTACACTTGGTCAGTTTATTTACTTACTTGCCATGCAGGATCCAGACCAATAGGATAAGGGGTTTGAGAGTAGGAATCAATCGGATCCAGATTGAACCACTCCTGGCTCATCAACGTCTTATTATCATACACATTCCTCCAACTGCTGCCAAATATGTTTAAGGACTTTGAGAACATGTCATTATATATCAAACCGGTGTATATGGAAAATATTCCCATCAAAAGAATTATGTATCTACCGCCGAAGAATATGTTCCAAATTTCGTTGTCAGTTTTTAATTTTTGAAATCTTCTCTCAAAAATAACCAAGATGGCGGCGAATACTGTCATGATGAGCCCGTGGCCCATGTCGCCGAACATGACGGCGAACAGGAAGGGGAATGTGATTATTGTGTATAGAGCTGAAAAACAAAA
>DVZL01005471.1:0-12034 GCA_018236625.1 Lasaia peninsularis
GAAAAAGTACATGTGTTTTCTAATTTAAAATATGAATATGTGGAAGTTTCACCAAGCGCCAACGATGAACAATATAGGTGGCAAGTCCGTCGCCATATCGGGCTCAAATTCAACCCCAAGCAACGTTAAATTTAGAATAGAAAGTCCTAGAATGAGTTGCCCTACTACTTACTGAGAGAGTACTAACGACGCTGGACCACAGAGGTGAATTAATAATTTTAATTAATATAAAGACGTGTATCGGATTTCAGATGAAGATGAAATTCGTATCCTATACCAGTATCTGGCGGAGGGTTCTATTGTCTTCCCGAAAGTGTTTCCAGTTATGTAAGTTTTCATTTACCGCCTTTTTGATTACGTCACATTTTTAGCCATTTCAAAAAAAAACAAAAAATAAATATAAACTTTTTCATATTTTTAATATTTATTTGATGAAGTTTATCATTACAAAGTATAAAAAAATAAAGTCGCTGTCTGTTTTAACGTATATCGCTATCTTTAAAGTTATCCAACGGATGTTGCAGTTTTTTTTATAGATAAAATGTTTCAAGAATAAGGTTTATAACATGCATAATATACCCGATCGAAGCCGCTTCATTGAAACAGGTCGCTTGCACTTTGGCGACACTAGTGAAGACTAACGCAGTGTAAAGTATATCTTTTACCGTTCTATTATAGACTTCTGTGATATCTATTTACCCATATGTATTTATTATAATCCACCTGAAAGTTACTGGTAATAAATATTTACACTATCTATTTATGGTAATCCAGCTGATATTTACATGTAATAAATATTCACAAATATATGTATTTATTTTAATCACCATTTCAGCCATAGTCTGTTGGATATGAAGATCAATCACGTTCTGATGCACTGCCACGATCAAGTCATATTAAGCGCAGTACAATGTATTATACAGGTAAGTTATTATGCACCATGATTTTTAAATTACCAAAAAAAATTAACAGCACTATCAGTATCGTTTGCAATAAAAAAAAAATATGTCAAAAATTTGACATAAACTTTCCTTTTAAAATCAAATAAATAGTCAAGTAGATAAGGTCTAAGATCCAAACTTAGGCCGACCTTCACCGAGCTGATAATAGAATAAAACTTATTTTAAAATAACTTTAGTATATTAGATAATATATTAAAAATGGATTGCCAAAAAAAAATCCTGGACCAAATATTTTTAATTATTTATATAGTATTTTCTACTAATATGATTATACGAAACAACGCTACGCGCACATTAATTGATAATAATTAATCTAATATTGTAAACACCTGGAGAACCCCCTACACGTGCCTTACACACACAGACGAGAGAGGAGCGCGGGGGCCGGGAGACAGGAACACTTCCCGTCTCCCGGAACGGACAGTCTTCGAAGTTCTAGTGACGTCATCGCACGGCAAAATTGATTTGTAGCTAATTAACGCGCGCGCATCTTTTTAAGTTTTTGTAATATATCGCGATAGTTCATCAATTTACATCTCGGGAGTAACGTAACTATAACGGGGCCCGTTGCAAATTTATCGGAAGGAACTACTTTTTTACTAAATGTGTAATGATAAAATATTGGGAGTTAGAATTCTGCTCTGACCGGAACCCCTTCCCGAATGGAGGCCGATGGCATTTTGTCGACTTGCCACTCTATAATTTGCGAGTTGCTGCACAGCACTCTATCACCAGTGCTCATGCTGGTAGTGACCCAGTCAACCTATGCTCGCCTCTTACGAGCTGCCTGGTAGGAAGGCAGTTGGTCTATTCTACACAGAGAGCCCGGATCAACACGGGGAATAATTTATGTCTCAATAAGATCAAATACTAAAATACAAGAAAGTAAATATTTAAAAGGACTACCATACAGCGAACGACCCAAACGACTAAGAGATAGCGCTATGATATTAAGATCAGAGTATAATTAGATCAAAGATTTATAATATAGATCTATTTGTGTAAACTGATTTATGTATTATATTATAAGATACTTCTACATCACGATTTTTTTATCTGTTTCTATAGTTGATAGATTAGGTACCTTGAGTACCGGACTTCGTGCGTAATTCAGACTCGCTCTGATCTAAATTGGTATAAATATTATAAGCTGATAGTGATAAAATTGATTTTTTCTTAGAATATGATAGCGTCCGAGGATGCGAGCCAGCAGCAGCTGCACTACATGCAGAGCTGTGGGTTCGGGGGACTGTGGAGGTTTGCTGGACCTTTCACTAAGGTATGCTCAAGTATCAAGGTTTCAGTTAGATCAATTCCTATTACTTATCCTTATCATCTATGTTTATAAAAATCAATTATGTTCGTTAGTTTCGTTCTTAGTTATTTTGCTTTTAAATTATTCATGGGAATAAATAAAAATAATTTCTAATTTTTAAATCAATTTCAAAATTGACATTTAAATAAAGTTAAATTAATTAAAAATAAACAAATGTGACGAATGTAATGACAATTTCTCTTATTTCATAAACAAATGCAATTAACACTTCTACATTCCGAATACATTTGACGAAAATCTTTTTTCAAACTTTGTAATCAAGCCTACACAGTGTTCGACCTTGACTTTTAATATGAGTTTTATCAGATCTGAAAAACATAACTTTGCCTGGTATTGGATTTAACCCCGATATGACGATGGAGTTGCCACCTGTGACTGATACTGTTGGCTAACTGTGCGAGCATAACTATGTACTTTTGCCCACACCTTCCATTTTATTTTTCGCCATCATTTAATTAATGGTATCAACTTATCACCTTTACTTTGTATTCTTTTACAATTATACACTACCAGCGGATAAATATTTATGTAACAAATAAATGTGATTGAAATGTCTCGTTGTTTGTATTCCAGAACCAATGCACAGCGGAGAGTAGTGAACTGTTTGTCAACTGTCTGGAGGCGATGGTGGAGACGTGTCTCCCGGGCGCTCCGCCCTCCCGCGCTCCGCCCCCGGATCCCGACCGGCCGGAGCGCCCCGACAGGCCGGATCTTGATTTGGAAAGATGTGGTAAGACAGACAGACACAGGATGATTGACGAAATATATCTACTTAGATATAGATTATTATGGGCATTAAATATTGCATTGCCAACCTATGATATGTCTCTTCCCTAATATATTCAACGGCTACTCTACTCTGCAAACTGGAATATTGCAATGACGAGTACTAATGTATTGATAACGCATAACTATCACCTTTGACGAACAGATGACGTACATTTGTTACCATCAGGAAATATGTCTTCTTGTTTACCCCTCAACCACATAAAAACACCAGTGGTGGCAAAAAAATAGTGGCAATAAAATAAAATATTATATGGCTGCCCCAATTTTGCCTCGCTTTATCCATCCCTGCTGCCATAGTATCAGTTGCTCGCTATTCTCGTGTTCCACCAGGTTATTCTAACGCTAACCTTGTAAACTTGTACACGCTAGAGGATAACATCCGTGTATCCGTCAGACTGATGTATTTTGTTTTATGTAAAATATTTTTTCAGGTGTGATCCGTCAACCAACACTATACTGTTCTACACAAGACTCATAGACCATGGTAGACCGTATATGCGGTTTATTTTGCACTTTTCGTAAGAACTGACACCGAAGTACAAAATTCATGAAAGATTATTTTAGATACTGGAACAATATGCACAATCACTAATTTGAATTTATGTGTAACGTTATACACAGTGCAGTGAAAGTGATGTAACATTACGCATACTTAAGTGAAAGTAATGTAACGTGAAGCATGATAAAGTGAAAATAATGTAACACTGTATGCACAATAATGTGAAAGTAATGTAACATTACAAACATAAAAGTGAAAGTAGTGATTGTAATGTTATGCCCAATAATAAAGTTTAGTTAATGTAACATGAATATAACGTTACGCACAATAAAGTGAAACTAACGTAAATTTAACATAACGTAACGCACTCGTGCAGGTTTTGCGTGATGAAATATCTACCTAATATATAATTACCCGTTTATTCGTAAAATATATAATCATTGTTGCTGTCACTGTCTTTCATTTAACATTTTCCTATAGTGTAACAGTGACAGGAAGTACAATGTTACATATGTTTTAATATTTTTATGAATAAAGGGGTTAATCTTTATCCAAATGTTGATAAAAATGTTTTTATTAAGTGTCTTAGAGAATACGGCTAGAGTCGCGTTATTGTCGTTATGACGTCACAGTTCAAGACTTGTAATTTTTTAGAAATGGAGATAACCGCATTCTTTAAATACAGACTTCTTAATATTTTTGTATGTAAATAAAAGTAATTAAATACAATCTAGCAATAAATAAATTAAAATCTAATTCAACTGTCTAGCTATCACGGTTCATGAGATACAGCCTGGTGACAGACAGATAGACAGACGGATAATGGAGTCTTAGAAATAGGATGCCGTTTTTACTCTTTAAAAATGGAACCCTAAAATAGTAAAAGTAGATTAGTTTGAATTTCAATATTAGACGAAAGATATTAAAAATCCAAGTATAATTTAACATTTTATTAATAAAATGCTTTGTTAAATTAATAAAAAAAACATTCCTGTATTACTCGCTTGTTTGTTGTTTTAGGATTTAACTCACTAATGCTACCAAAACCGTTCGATCCGGGTTCGATTCCCAACATGATTTACATAGTAGATGGTTTACATAGTAGATCGTTTATCTTTACATAAAAAGCACTTGTACTGTTTCACGTATCACTTAGAATTATTATTACCTGATTAGTCTACTGGTAACCTTGGTTTTAGCCCCGATGGCTTTGTAAACATTGAAGCTGGTAAGCTATTTAAGAAATAATAAATCGATTTATTATAACATAATAACAGTAAAATCGCCTCTGTGATGTAACGGTACGGCTATTGCCTGTTAAGATCGTTAGTCGCGTAAGGCCTCGGGTTCAATTCCCATGTCGGGCTACTTGAAATGTTTTTCACATTATTCTGAGTAAGCATTACATTGCCCGGAATTGGAATGTGCCCGAAGTGGTGGGAGGCTTGTCATTGATCACATCATGGACTAGTACTTAGTACCTTTGCTAATCGTGGGTGTTCTAGAATATCTACTGGACTTACTCATCGTGGATATACTAGCACACATCCGCCTAACTCTTCGGGTGTAATAATAATAGGCGTGAAGGTACTTCTAAAAATAGTACCAGCGTTTTATATTAAGAAATGAATATGTAGCAGTTTCACTAAGATCTTCCGATGGAAAATATGGAATATAGATGATTTACCTTGACGTCATAACGACAGTAACTTATACAACGATACTTGTCTTCTGGAATCTCTAGATAGATCTCTTGAGGTGAATTGCAGTGAAGGTACTGACACACATGCTCATTACTAGCACGAAAGCATGCTTTTAATGAGCAAGTGCTCATTAGTAGCATGTGTGACACAACATTGCTGGTAATGAGTATGTTACGCTATTTAGTAATTAGTATACGCTCGTTTTATGCATGCTAACAAGCATGCCTTTTTGAGCACGTGTGTCAGTACCTTTAAATAAATAAAAAAAAAAAACAAAAAAAATAGTGATAAATTTTAACGTCGTAGTATCGTCATTGTGTAGTGAGATTACTAATGTTAAGGAAATTCAAGCAATATATATTTATATAGCCTATTGCGTAAACTCCATTTTATTATATATATAAATAATTATATACAGTTTTAAGTATAATATACTATTATAAAAAAAAACTATTTCTTTGTGGTCGATAAATTAATATATAAAAAACAGTAATAACTTAAAAAACATATTATATATCTACTAGCTGACCTGATTAACCTTGTTCCGACTCTGCAGCGCCATCTGTCAGGTTGATTTGTGAATTTAAATCATTTAGGACGCCAACGCAATCATGAAAATTTGTTCAAATCGTTCCGACTGTTGTCTAATACTATATATGTTTGCAGTATCGCCCGCGTGGAACTAACAAATAAACTATAAAAACTCGGGCAACATATACTATATGCTTAAAACACTGGTACTGTTACATATTAGTTGGCTTTGGTATTTTATATGATTCATAGAAAAACCTTACAATAAAAACTATTAATTACTTCCTCATGAAGAAAGAACATCACACGGATTTACTTCTGTCTTTATCAATTAACATACAAACAAATATTTTTAAACATATTTTTTCACAGAATGATTATGTGTGAATGTAACAATCATCCAAGATTATGATGACTATGTATCTATGACACCAATTTAGTTGACTAAATCTAAATTGATAATGACGAATTAAGATTATTTAGTTAAAAACTAAATTTTTTTGTAGCTTGATATTCAGACTTTCGTTTGTTAGTTATAATATTAGGGATATTGCAACATTTTAGTATATTTATGTATGGTGTATGGTCGAATACCGTATAAAAGGCGAAGAAAGAGTTTCTATGTTGACTCTGGAGTTAATAATGATTATGTTGTTTTAGTTAAATATCTCCTCTGTCTGGCTATTGTATAAGCAAAACATATGATTTAATTTATCAGTAAAATAATATTTATCAGTAAAATAATCTTTATTTTATCAGTAAAATAAAATAAAATAAAATCTAATACAAACACAAACAAATAAATAAATGTTTGTTGAATAAATTAATTTTTAAACATACAATACTAAAACTAAACTTTATCTCTTTTCTCTCTCTCTCTCTCTCATGTATTACAATAGCACTATAAAATAGTCAAATGTTTCACCGTCCCTAATATGACCACTGCTTATTGTGTACATTTTTGTAGTCATTGGTATTTTTTATCTTGTTAATCATTTGCTAAAAATAGTACAAATTATTTTTAACTTATATCATTGATGAAACAACAGACATTGCTGTTTTATCAATAACAGAAAAGAGATTATCGAAAAGATTTCTAAAAACTGTTCAAACATATTTATAACGTACGTTTCTGTGATTGGCACTTATATTTGTCTACCGCGACTTGTTAGTACAAATTCAAAAAGCTTTTCTAGATTCCAATTCTTGTATTATATTTTATTGAGTATGATTATCATGGTTTCATTTTAACATCCTGTATATAACTATACATGTTGTGTGAAAGTGCAACAATTATGCTATAACTTGTTGATTAGTATGTCAGAAATAACTTCATTTTTCTTTATTTCAATGACATTCTTGAATCTATGTTAATGTGGTAATTCGCAAAAGCATTTTTACGATTAGCAGATCCCGAGTTATAAGTGTTATAACAAACCCGATTATATATGTAGCGGGAATAATACATTTTTTAAATTGCGCAGTGCTATATTGATTTATTCATTTATTTATTTATTACTTTATTGTACACAATAAATATTATTGTTTACTATTGGCATATTTACATCAATAATTTTTACGATCGTGTGAATGAAAATAATATGCTATTTTAATATAACGACTTTTCTAAACCTAAATAACTATTATATTTAGCTAATAAGTGATAATCATGCTCTGCATATACACTACAAAACTGTTTAACAATGTATTAATATCGATTGTGTTGTGCAGACTTCTATAAGTTAGCAGATATGCGTTATACTATATTTATAACTTAAAATGAAAATTCACAGAGCTCTTCAAAAAAATTGTAGTTTAAAAAAACTTAGCGTGTTTAAGGTTAGAACCCTTCAAATCACTTTTTTTAAAATAAAAAATTGAATCAAATTGTTGGTGTATGTCCTTTACATTCTTTGGCGACAGTCAAAATGTTTTGTGGTTTTCTTTTTATGTTTTAATTAAAATCTCTATTCATCTCAAGCTATATGTAAAAAGTGTTACAAAAATAATAAAGCTGACACATATAAAAAATATCGAAATTAGGAAAAAATAAAGTTTAATGAAAAAACCACGCTCTGCTACCAATGCTTAGTAAAATGATTTTTAAAATTACTAACTAGGTACCACATCAAAGCATATAACTGACCCCTTAATATTTTAATTCCCATCTATTTTTAAAGGAGTTTAAAAACATTATAATAATCAAAAAATTTCACGATATGACAAATGCCATTCTATAAATTCTATGTATATTATTTTTTGTTATATGTCCAATGAAAATTATAAAAAAAATCTTTATTTGCATAGGATTGTGTTCATTTGTAATATGGTAAATAGTCAAAACAATTTCTGATTTGATCTGATCTCCAATTAGAGTTTAGCATAATCCTAGTATTTTAATATTCCTACTTCATGATCTGTCAACAAAATAATAATAGTTGTATCATATTATCTGAGTTTAAAACTTTGCAGTGATTATTACTAAATTTACATAATATTTTTATCGTACACCACAATTATGTAGAAAAGTCCAAAGGGTGACTGATGATTGCCAATTACACCCAAAAATATTCAAGGTCTTTTAATTAATGTTCTACATTATGATCCTTCCAGTGGAAATATGCCGCGCATGTAAACGCGGTAAAAATATATCAGATAAATATACTTATATGCTTTATCTCGCTACGCTTTCAAATTGGTTGTAGATTTATAGATCTATTGATGTTTTTGTACAAAATATTTTATAAGCATTTTTAAAGTTTGTTGTAATTTTGATATATTGAAAATATTGCATTTTTATTATAGATAATAAAATTGGTCATAATGACAATTAATGTTTTAAATCGACAGCTGTCAGTCTGTGGTTTTAATTGAAATAACATATAACACAAATAATGAAAATATATATAAATTTCTGGATTATAAGTTTAATTATAGTAAAAGTACAAACTAGATTTGTATATGTCACAAGTTTTAGAAGATTTGTAAAGGTTGTTCATCATCATATTATGGTGATCTTTTAAAAACATCATAAAAGTGGTGAAGCAGATTGTCATTATGACCTTTGAATATTTCAATTATGTGAGAATAGATGTCAAAATTTTTGAATTTATTATATCTAGTGTTATTCGTTGTAAGATATATGAATTGAATTTATTGTAATGCAAGTTTCTGTGGTAATGGTTTCCCGTGCTTACAGCAAAAATGTAAATGCTCGCCATCTTTGCCGAATAAAAGATAAATATAAACTTTACTATCCATTGGTTAACTAAAGCTGGTATGTGTGACATATTAGTTGGAATTAAGTAGTGTGAACGTAACATAAACTGAAGACTATTTGAAGATTGAAAACAATATGTCCTGTATATGTAGTGTTGCTAAAGGTCTTAGTTTACTTACACGTTCCTACTACGCCTCGCCTATAGTTTACAATGGCAACGCAGCAGACGCCGATCAGGCGGCTAAATTACGTTGCCATTATAAACTATATCGCAAGCTCATGCCTTAAAGCCCATATTTGAATGATATTTTTTAGGCGAGGCGTAGCAGGAACGTGTAAGTGAGCTACGACCATTACCCTTTCTAAACTGGCCAATCTACTTTCTGCCAATTTTCTGGAGTTAACAAGATCAAAACAATCCTGCCTTGTAAGACTGAAAGAGTTGGCCCTATGTGAATGAGATATACATTTAATATTACGGACAGGTTGGTGTTAGAATTGTAATCTAGCTTTAGCACCTTTAACTTCATGCAACGTAAGCTTAAAATGTTAATTTACTTGAATCGAAGACTGTTTGCAACTTTCGCATGTTGTCAAGCTTAGGAGCATAAGTTAAATAGTAGGAGGTTTTGTTAATATCATGAAAGTTCTGTTAACTTTGTTTTTATAAACTACCACTACAAACTAATAACAGTTGGACGATCTTTAAAACATATTTCTACAGTAACATACCAGCTTTAAGTAAGCAACGAGTATAAATCGTCTAAAATCTGAATGGCCCTCTATTTTCTTTAGACAGTATAATATAGTTAATTTCAAATTGTTTGAATTATTATAAATACTGATAAATGACAGGAAACAATAAATATAACGGGTGCGGAATAAAAAGTAGTTTGTAAAAGACTATATTTAGTGCATAAATAAACTACAGTATAATGGGATTTAGACATAAATACAAATAAATAATGCATAATATAATACGATAAATAGTGCATAAATAAAACATGACAAACTACTGCACAAGTGTCAACATACTATAAACTTAGGGGCATTCAGTTATAAAGTACATTCGTTTAAACAGTGTTGCTACACACAATAGCGGCCGACATAAGACGCGCGCGATCCCTTTGTCTACACGGCAGCATTATTTGATATGTGAAGGCGGAAGAACGACCGTATTTAAGCGAATGGATTTTAAGTAAGACGATTTACTCCACTGCATCAAGTTATGAAACATATTTATTTTAAAATACAGATTTATTTATATAATTAATTCAATGCCTATTCACATTTTTTACAAACTATGCATAAGCTAGCTTTTATAATTAGTTTTAGTTTCCCACCGAAATTGCATCTTTATTTTTATAAAAACATTTACATGTAATGTCAGTGTTGCCAGTATAAAAATGCCGTACAATTAAAATATTTACAGTATTAATATCTCAAAATAAATACGAACTATTGTACGTGTATTTTTGTGTAATAAGTAAAAATGTCGTATTACACTTTTGTTTCATTTTACACTAACGGTTCGCACGATTTTTTGATGCCTACTATATACCTATAAACCTTTTCCTTGAATCAAGTTTTAAAGATCTAAGTATACATACTACATAGGGACAGATTAGAATTGGAAGCGACTTTGTTTTATACATGTTCACTACATGTATAAGACCCTTCACCTACTGATTTCTTCCATAGTGCAGTCAACGACGACGTGAGGTATTGTACCCATACAAGATGTATGAAGCTAAGGTACTTTCTGGATGGAGGTCGACGACAGGGCTCTTTCCAATCTTGAATCTTTGGTATTGCGTAGAGATATCTATTCACTCGGTGTCTTCTACCGCATTTACCATGGAGAATGCTCTGAAGAGTTGTTTGGCTTGATACCTGCAGCTGAATTTCACGTTAGGACTTCGCGTCAAAGCTTAAAATACCACCGCTACCACCGTACGGTTGCAAAGGCATTTTTTGCCTCGTACAACACCTATATGGAACGAATTACCAGCGACGATATTTCCAATCGGATACGACTACGAACTTTCAAGAAATGAGCATATTCATTCCTAAAAAGTTGGCCACGCAGCTGCGATACTCCTGGTTTGTTGCGTTGTTTGTGCGTGGGCTCTTCTATAAAAAAAGATAAGTGTAGAGAAGAGACGAAAATAGCTTCGTATATTATTCATGTTCAGTAACACTGTACTACTGGGGTAGTTGAAAAATGATAGCAAGTTTCACCAAAATGCAAACGAAAAGGATGATACAAACGGCGAGACCTACATGCTTAATCCTACATTATTTACCCCGAAACTCGCTACTCTGTTAGCTCTAGTTACTCTGTTATAACTGTGTGAAATTACTATTTATAATCGTGTTTATGAATAAGGAAGAATTTTTGAGGAATGTAAAATTGTAAGATTTCAAATAAGTAGGGTATCTCCAATTATTAGAAAGCTTGATCGCCTATTTATACAAATAAATAAAATTGGAGTGTCTGTATGTAATATTAAATATAAAAATTGGAGTTAATACGTATTCTTTATCTCTGAGGTGCATATATATGTATATGTTTACAAGGTATCGAAATAATATTAAGCATTTAGAGATTTTGTCCGTCTGTGTGTACCCGCTAGTCTCTGAAACGGCTGGACCTATTTTGACGGGAGTTTTACTGGTAGACAGCTGATGTAATAAGGAAACGATAGGCTACTTTTATTTTGGAAATGTGTAAAATAAAATAATGAAATAAAAACCCGGACGAAGTCGCACACAGCTAGTTGATAATATTGTTATTAATAAATAAATAAAATAAATATTGATGGACTAATTACACAAAATAATCTAACCCCAAAGTAAGCAAATTATATGCTTGTGTTATGTGTGTTAGTCAACGATACGAATACATAGAAATACTTAGATACCAGAATAAATTTAATAAACACCCAGACCCGGAAATACAAACATCTATGTTCATCACACAAATGCCTGTCC
>DVZL01005472.1:0-12034 GCA_018236625.1 Lasaia peninsularis
GCCCGACCTGGGAATTGAACCCGGGACCCCACGTGGCTAACGGTCTTAACTGGCGACACCTGTACCGTTACACCACAGAGGCGATATATACTTACATATACTTTATAAAACGTTACATATACACTCTTTATGGAGTATCTTTTTGAAACTACTCTCTAGTCTTATACTCCGTTCATCTAAGAAGCGTAAATGTATAAAATGACCGAAATTGGGTCAAATATAAGAATAAAAGTAATCACGAAAGAACAGGAATCAATACATTTAAGTACAAAGTTTCCAGTCGAAAGGTCGTTTTGAAAAGCTTTTCACAAATTTAAAAGTAAATTCTTATTCTCGGGTGAGCTTTAAAAGCTTCCATGGAGTTTTATAAAGGTTTTAATTAATGTTAAATTAATCAATATCTGGCCTCTGATTAATAAGGCTCTGGGCTTTTTCGTTTTTACGGTAAAGCTTTACTCATAAGTTATCGATACACGACTGGGTTAAGGCTAATTACATGTTCGCCCTAGGGAGCTTAGATATGTGTATGAAAAGCTAAACCATGTAATAATTTTCTTCATTAAAATAAGGAACATATTGATGTCTTTTTGCAATTCTCTCTTCTTTGTCGTGGCACAGTGTCCAACTTTGACGGACGAGGTCCCGCGTTCGATTTCCGGGTAGGGCTACCTTTTCTATGAGCTTTTTCAGTTTATCTAAAAATATATCGTTGCCTGGGATTGCATTTGTACGCAATATGTCGGTGAATCGCCACCTGTCCAAATCTAGGACCTGATGTCCAAAAGAGCATGAAGATATTTATTTTAATTCCTCTCGGCTAGGGCTGTCACCTAAGGTCACCGAACATTTACGGGGATCGATCTTCCATATGGGTCGGTATTTCTGGATCTGAATGCTTATTACATTTTTGGTGTTTATAGAATTGTTTCTATGTGTTGTTGTCAAGCATAAAAAAACAAGCATATTTTGAGGTTTGTTTTGGTTCATTTACCTTAGGGATTTTAGTAGTTTTAAGAGTTTCAATCAAGTTACTCCGACGATTATTGTGACTTAGCTAAAACTACCAGGATCACTACAGTTTCATGGTATTGTAGCGTTAGATCAATTTGTGTAATTTTCTTCCAGAAACATTTAGCGTTTATAAGTTTGTTTTATAATTTTCTTCTAACAAAATCTGTTGAAAGGTTAATGATTTAATATGCAGGATAATTGCAATTCATCCAAACCGTGAATATATCCCAAGTGTGATCTGTGAATCTGTAAAATGGCAAAAGATTACTTTTTGTTTTAATTTATTTGTTTATTAATTACACATTTAATTTATTTTTAGTAGGTATATGTTGTTATAGTTTCTACTAAATTTATATCTTTTAAATATCCTGGTGCCTGAGATACAGCCTGGTGACAGATGCACAGCGAAGACGGGGTGGTTTCTTTACGATATTTTCTTTCGTCTTTAGAAGAAAAATCCATTGGTACATGGCAGAGCTCGTTCCTGGATTATCGGAATATAATTCTAAAGCTCTAAGCACTACAGGCTCATTAGTCATATATTATTCATAATTGTTTATTGATTGGTAGAAAAACATTAGCTTCATAAAGCCGCGATCTCCGGGGATTATGGAATGAGGAACATTGTAACCAATTACCAATTAAATGAGCTCTTCATACTTTGGTTTCAAATCAAAAAGACCTCAGAGGTTACGAAGGGACTTCCCCTATTATAAAATTCTAACCTAATTGCCAAGTTGATAATCTTGACAGCGTAAATATTTAATGGCCACCCAAGAATTCACTGTTCACAAAATTATGAACGTAATCACTACAAATTATAAACCAACTATTGCCTACAGATTTTCACGCGAGATTATTTTTAGGTGCATAAAGGGTCTGTCTGTCAGAACTGTCCGTCCATCTGTCTGTCTATCAACATTACTATAAGTTTTGAACTATAATAGCTATACAAACTTTTACAGATGATGTAATTCTGATTTCTATATAAAAACAATCACTAAAAGCACATTAAAATAATTATATAAAGGGTTGAGGGAGTGACTATATTAAAGAAGCTAAAAATAAATAACATTTAATACGAAGGTCCTTGACCTGGGTGGTAATAAATTATGATGCTATTGAAGTACAAGTTCTTGGTGTGGTGGACATTTGATAGCTGAAATTTCATGCTGTCACAGTCGTAATGTGCACAGACAAAACACACATTGTATATTGAGCGTTGACAATATATAATAAGTTGAGCTAAATTGTTTCACAACTTTAGCCCATGCCCTGAATGTTATAACGTATAATACTGGCTCAAAATATTATCAAAACTGCAACTGACGCTTACTAGGCTACAGAACGCAACTGTCTGAAGCAGCGTGAAGTTCACTGAGTGAGAATGGCTGGGTTTGTACTTAATTTTTGAAATTAATTTTGAAATTATTTCGCAAAGTGTGTAACGGTACGACTGTCGCCTGTTAAGACTGTTAGCTGCTTAAGGTCCCGGGTTCAATTCCCAGGTCGAGTAACTTTTCTTAAAAGTTTTTCAGATTTTTTTGGGTAAGCTTTACATTGCACGGGATTGGAATGTGCGTGAAGTGGCGATAGGCTTGCCACCATGGGCTCTAGTACCTTGGCTAATCGTGGGTGTTCTACTATATCTACTAGATTTAGGAGTCGTGGATATACTAGCACACCTGTGTCTACCACTTCGGGCATAATAGTCGTGAAGGTACTTAAGTAATGATTAAAAAATCTGCTATCTCATTTACTCTATAGCATAAATCTATTACTTGTTTAATGCAATAATATTAAAATGCTCGTCAGAATCGCCTTTGTGCTCAAACGTAGTCAGTGTCCGACTCCGACTTACGACTACGACTCCACTCGTATGAGTTTTTTTGGTTTATCTGAAAAACATTATTTATGTATGTATGCGACGTACTTGCTACCTGTCACACCCTGGGACATGATGTCGTCTAGATTTAGTGACGAATTTAGCTGCCTTGTATTATTCAAAGGAGCACAGAACCAATATTGAGTTATTTGCGTTTTGAGTGATCATTAATGATTAAACTCAATAATGTCGATATCGATTGTTCTAGTCAGCCGGAAAATTATTCATTGCGACGGCTGTACAAGGGTTTATCG
The DNA here is from genome assembly GCA_018236625.1 of Lasaia peninsularis. Classification (NCBI taxonomy): domain Eukaryota; kingdom Metazoa; phylum Arthropoda; class Insecta; order Lepidoptera; family Riodinidae; genus Lasaia; species Lasaia peninsularis. The sequence goes on from DVZL01005472.1 coordinate 3,151, forward strand.
ATAAATGATAATTGGAAAGACATTTGCATCTTTCCATAATTCAAGCTCTATGCAAAATTGTGTTGTACTTTTTTAATTCGATAAGACAGCGAACAAGTAACGGTTTTCTGATGGTAATAGACAATCGTAATCGAAGATAAATAGATTTTATAAGTCGCTATCCTTCCGCGGGATTTTTAGGCTTAAATTCAAAATCTACCAGCTATCTAACCACCAATGGTTTTGTTTTTAATAGGTCTAGGTCCGAACCCCTCATGTGCTAATGTATTATTCTAGCTTTAGTTCATTTTCTGACCTCTCTTACGGTGAAAGCATTGTGAGGAAATCAGGATTCGTGTATTAGAGAATCCGATTTAATCTGAGATTGGGGCTGGTTTCCCTTCTGGGTTGCAAGTTGCAGTATCTTATGAGGTAGAGGTGTGTTATGTGGATATTATTATTATTAAGTCATAAGCGTTTTGTTCAAAGAATGAATTCCAAGGTCACTGTGAACTTGAATTTCAAATAATGAGTGATTTGGGATCAGCAAGAAATGAAATATTACATCTTAATGCTAACCTATAGATTAGGTAGTCGACCTTGATATCATCTGATATAGATGGCAGGGATGAAGACGCATAGACTATCCGCGAGGCTCGGGTTCGATTCCCTATGGGGACAGGCACTTGTGTGATGAACATAGATGTTTGTATTTCCGGGTCTGGATGTTTATTAAATTGATTCTTGTATCTATTTAAGTATTTCTATGTATTAGTATCGTTGTCTAACACCCATAACACAAGCATATAATTTACTTACTTTTTTGTAATTTGTCTTGTAATATTTATAATATAAAAATAAGAAATATTTTAGGCAGAATGGGGTATTAAACCATTGCCTAAAAATAGATTCCTGAAAAAAACTTGGGAAGTTTTTTTTTTATTTTCGTATTGGTTTAAATTTGTTTACTTTGCTCTTCGTTATGGCGGTATAGCCACAAATCATGATTTGATATATGGTAACGAATTGGAAAAAAATGCTCCCACTCTATTTATTTTTTAATGTCATTAAGATTTTAAAGTCCACAAAAACGTTAAGATGTTAATTTATAAAAACCTTACACATTTCAAAATTTATTTGTGCGTATTTAAACTTTAGAAGTAATAAAAGCAAATAAATATATGCGTAAATCTATTTAAAATAATGGGAAAATATTTTAAATTCAGACATACTTACATAATAATCTCATTTGTACGTTTTTTTTATTGATAAATCATTAAATAAATATATAGATGTGTATATTTGTTTTAGTGTAGACATTGCTTTTGGCGGGAATACAAATTAGATATATTAATTGAAACAAAAGAAATTACAAAATTTAAGAAAGTTTTGATTAAGTGTAGAAAGTTTTGATTAAAACGCATTTCTCGCGAAACCTCAGATTTTATTTACTTGATTTCTCAACTAAGCATCGGTAAAACTTATATTTTAATGTTTAAATACAAAGACGCATGGTAATGTTTAATTTTTTATACATAAAAAATCCAGGATAATTTAGATCTGTAGCATTGAAAAACTTAACGTCCCATCGTAAAACTAAGATGTATTTTATCAAAAACGAAATAGATACTTTCATTAAAGAAAAAATACAATGGTTTAATATCTTACAGATACATCTGCGAGACTAATCTACTATAATATCTCAAAATTTTTTCTCTCTTGTCAATTGTTATCTCTTTCATGTTACCCAAAACTTTGGTAGACTTACTTTTTACTGTGTTTAAAGTTATTCCTACTTAGTGTATTTGTTTATTAATTAGATGAAAAATAATTTAATCAATATTAGCGACCCACCCCGGCTTCGCACGCATATGAACCTTTCTCTTGTATCACTCTTATCTATTGAAGAAAACCGCTTCAAGATCCGTTGCGTAGTTTTAAGATTTAAGCATACATAGGTATAGAGGGAGAGAGAAAGCGACTTAGTTTTTTTTATACTGCGTGGCGATTGTATGTACAGCATATACAGATATGTTATAAAAAAGGTCGGCTTAATGTGTATAGCATCCTGTACCAGCCAACCTTTATAATAATGAAATTAATGTCAGTTTTTTACAATTTTACTGCAACTTAACTATTTTACACAGTCTGTGTACCTCGTCTGAGCTAAGGCGTGCCCTAAAGCTTTAACGTTTCCTAATCTGAGCTCGACACTGCTTTCAAGTTGAAAGCGGTATTTGCATAGTTTGCACTGTTAGCAATTTACACACATTAACCACTTACCATTAAATAAACATGTGTGCTTATGACATGATTTTACATATTTTACAAATATATGATTGTAGATTTTAAAAAAACGATATAGCAATATTTGTATGCTATATAATCTGTCATTTACATGAATCTGATATTATAAATGCGAATAAATCTGCACAGTGACACATTAAAGACGTAGCTTCGGCCTTACCCTACAAAATTGATTCAATAAGATTATAAAATATGAGAAAGCTGGATGGACCAAGCTCCTTGGCCTTTCCCTTAAGTGGAAATTTATATATTTTTTTTAATTTGCACATGAGTTTTGGCGGGATTTATAAAAGATGGCCGCGGTTTTGTCGCAATTATTATATTTAATTGTACCTATTAAGTAAAGTTAGACAATTTTAGCGGCGTTTGTATAATTTTGTTCTATTAAAGTACAAAAGTGATGTATTCATGAAAAATTTGCGTATCGAGTATCTTTCGATGAAGCCAAGTCTCATTAAGAATGCCATTGTTTTACCGAAACTAATACTATTTTACATTTAATTCTAATTAATTATACCTGACAAATATTAAAAATTAATAATCTGCATTTATAAATAAACTTTATTTAGTGATAAGTCGGTAAAAAATAAGATAAAAAGTTAAACAGTTAATGAAGAATTCCAAAAAGATATAAAACAATTATCAGGAGAGAAAATCTAAAAAGCTAGATTTCGTAACTAAACTTTATAAAAACGTATGTTTATTCGCTGAAGAAAAGCAGACGAACTAAGTTTTTAGATACTATTACTTTTTTAATATAAAGGAACGAAAAAACAGATAGAATTTATCTATTAAAAAGGCACACAAGATTTCAGTAAGAAATCCTAAGAATTTTTTCATTACGCTCTCCGAAGTTTACTTACAGAGCTCGAATATTTGTTTTTACAAGAGAACGATTAAAACATTATTCTAATAGCCAATTCATTTTAACTATCGGGTATTTTTTTGAATTCAATATTGATTGAACAAGACACAAAAGAAGTAATAGTACGTTGCCAAGCTAAACGTCAATTTTTTTTGTGTAAGTTGACCAAATATCCTACTATTCAAATCGCAAAACGACAACCCCACAAACATGGCATAACCATCGCCATTTCGAGCATATTCCAATCCCAGGCAATGTAATGTTTACCCAGAATTATCTGAAAAATATTTTAAGTAAAGTTGCCCGACCTGGGAATTGAACCCGGGACTCTACGCGGCTGACGGTCTTGACGTGTGGCAGTCGTACCGTTACACCACAGAGGATATTTCTATTTGTTTGTGATTTTTGGCCTGAGTGTTAAGCAAGCAAATAAATGAAATTTGAGTGCTTGTACTTATTATGTAATTAAAGTAACCGCCTTTTTACTTAATACATTAGTTGTATGTTTATGAGGTACAAAATAATATTTTTTAGAATTTATCTCTGTCATCTGTCTGTTTGTACGCGCTAATCTCTAAAACGACTGGACCGATTTTGACGGGACTTTACTGTCAGACAGCTGATACAATAAGGAATGGCTTTGGCTATTTTTATAGAAATGTATAAACAAAATAATGAAATAAAAACGTGGACGAAGTTGCGGGCTCAGCTAGTAGCCAATAAAAAAACCATTCGCACAATGTTGCCAAGTCTCTCTGAATATATTTCCAGTTACCCACATATTATTGTGTGGCGCACTCTATACAAATTAGTTTTACATTCAGTAATGAATCTATTTGGCTACATAATGTTTGCACAAAACCGACAAAACAGTCCAACAAACTGAAATTAAATTCAGTGGACAATCATAAACTGTTTTCGGAGTAACAATATATAGAATTAACAATAATGAAACGAGATACTCTCAGTTTCAGTATAGGGGATTTATGTGAATTGGCCAAGTACGAGTCGGATTCGTGCACAATGGGTTACTTACCATATCGATCTATACAAATTATAGAGTGCTGTGCAGCAACTCGCGCGGGTAGGGATCCACCGCCTTATTCCTGCCGCCATAATGACATATTCGTGTTCCGGTGCGGAGGGCAGGGTAGCCGGTAGACTTACTTACATAATATCTAAAAGCCCGACCACAGACAGTGACGCACCTACGAAATCTATGGTGTCTTTAGGTCACGGTTGTCTTTTACCATAAGGAGACCTGTGTGCTTGTTTGCTGTCTTACACTATAAAAAAATAAATTAATTAAACCTGTAATATTGAAATAACGTCTTTTTACGGAATGTACTCGTATATGTATAAATAAATGATATCTAATCTCTTTAATGGCTGCACCAATTTTGACAGGGTTTCCACTGGCAGAAAGATGATGTAATAAGGAACTTGGGCTACTTTTATTTAATTAGTCGCTGGCGTAGTCAGTCTCTACATAGTAGGCAAAAAGCGAAGTCGATTTCCGCTGTCTCTCTGTATACTTTTATCTTAAAAACTACCTGATGGATTTTGATGCGGTTTGTCTTCAAAGATAGGGTGATTCGTAAATTATCACTTGCGAACCCGGAGCAGACCGCTAGATATCTATAAAGAAGCGCGAACCACTTGTTCATCGGGGTTCTGAATGATATTCTAGTAATTAAAGGTTGTATAAGTTATTACACAATGATTGAAAGTCTTAATTAACTCGAGACGATCACAAACTATTTAACGGTTTAATTACCATGAAGCACGTAACTAGGCAACACTTGATTTTTTTTTTATAATTAATCGTCGTCTGTAGGGCCAGTTGCTTTTAGGGTTCCGTACTATGAGTACGTTTTTACATGAGTAAAAACGTCCAGTTTTTAAGACTAATACGGTTTAATGGTGTGTCTGTCTGTCTGTCAACAAGCTGTATCTCATGAACCGTGATAGCTAGAAAGTTGAAATTTTCACATATGACGTATTTTTGGCCGCTATATCAAACTTTAAAAAATAAAATAATTTTATTTAAATGGGGCTCCCATACAACAAACGTGTTCTTTTTGTAGTTTTTATAGTTATCGAGTGCGAGTCCGATTCGAACTTTGCTGCTTTTAGTTTGTAATTATTTCTTATGTATTTTATCTCTTTTAATGGCATATATGTACCTATAACAATAAATAAATAAATAAGTAAATAAAGGGTGTTACATGTACTCAATGCATATTCATTATATATGAGAATATACTTATGAGAACAAAAACTCCTTGGCCATATGTAAATATTTTTATAACATTGGAAGGTGAATAAGCGATGAAGGTCCTTACTGAAAGAAATAGGTTTTACTACATATGTAGTTGCATTATCTATACTAATATGAAGGAAACTACTGGAACGATTTGAAAAATTGTTTTACCATTAGAAGCCGACATTATCCCTGATGAATATAGGCTACTTTTTACTGCGACAAAATGTTTCATTCCTACGGGAAAATGGGTAATGGGAGAACGGGTAGTAATAGTTTTTCCGTATTTATCTATTTCACATAATTTCTTAATGTCTTTACCGATAGGATTGAAATTTTATACAGAGGGCTAGTCTTTTTTCTTATTTTCTAAATACATACATTTTACATTCTTAAACAATAAGAGATTGCAATCAATCCCAATTTTATCATCTACATATTCTATAACATTTACAATACCCTCTTTTATATATTTAGATTTAATAGCATTAGCGTTTTGGATTTGGTTGATTTTCTAATGGAATCTAAGGCAAAACATCATAGAACCCGGATTTCTCTATATGAATTAAGCTTGGTTACAGATGGCAGCCGCTTTGTATAACTGGTGCCCTTGTCAAAATCTCTAGATTAGCTAGCCATCCTTGATATCACCTGATTTAGAAATGGGATAAGGCAAGGACAAAGTAGATTTACATATCCCTTAGTAATAAATAAAATAAATATTACTGGACAAATTACACAAATTAATCTAACGCCGAAGTCAGCAAATTATATGATTGTGTTATGGATGTTAGTCAATGATACTAATACATGGAAATACTTAAATAGATACAAGATTAAATTTAATAAACACCCAGACCCGGAAATACGGACATCTATGTTCATCACACAAATGCCTGTCCGTGTCGGGAATCGAATCTGAGTCGCGATTATTCGATGGGGTTATGCGTGTACGCTTGTAGGAATCTAGTCAATGTTCGTAAACTGTGATTTTAGAAACTGCGGGCACAAAGTGATATTCTCCACTGGTTAGCGCCGAAAGAAATCCGCAAATGAAAAGATAGTAATAAGAATAATAAATACCCAAATAAAAGTAGAAAATACCCAAGCCGTTTCGGAGTACGGGAACGAACATTGTGACACGAGAACTTTTTATATATAAGATTTCGATGGTTTCCTGTATAATTTAAAAATACAATTGGAACCGCTAGGTGGCGCTGCTGTTATTATGTCAACTACAAATTAACCATGCGAAGCGGGGCCGGACAACTAGTATATAATAATTTTAGTACCTGGCGACCGCCTTGGCTCGATAGTTCTTTTTTGTCAGTTTTCGCCTTCTCGAACAAATTGTCATCTGAAGTCTAACAAACTGGGGTCAGCATTATTTCACACCAAGTGCTACCGACAGACTTGTATAAGATGTCGTGATTTTCGCAATTTCATTTCAAGACCTTACTACATAGATCAATTTTTAACCCTGAAAACCTCGTAAGTATCAGCAGTTTTTTCACAAAACGATAAACTAGGCCCAATCCCAGATTAGATCAAATTTGCACACACATAATTTGGGTTATTCGAAAAACGCGAGAGGCTTATCTTTTTTCCATTTTTTTTAACAACAATGCATGCAGCTAATAGTTTATTACAAGAAATTTGAATAAGCAGACACATTTTCTGATGTAGCCGACTGTATTTCTGGTTATAGATACCGACGAATTGGCACGTTGTCAAGCGAAATCAAGTTTTTAAACCTCTTGCATAAGTTTATTTGAAATAAAAAACCGGCCAAGTGTGAATTCATCTCGCCCACATAGTTCCGTATGATTAGGTATCTATAATAGAATCATTTTATTGTATATTTATTATATGGGTACATCCCTTTTTATATATTTATTTTACTTTAGTTTTAGTGTTTGTTGTGCAGCTATTACACATCTGTAAAAACATCAAATATCTGCAAAAAGAGAAATACAACTTTCCAACTATGACGGTTTGTGAGATACAGTCTGATGAAAGATAGAGGTTAGGGTAGTAATAGGGTTTTTACTCTTTAAGTATGTAACTCTAAAAATGAAAAATTTGTACATAATATTTAAACAATGTTTTTAATTTTAATCTAATCAAGTGCCTAATGATTTGACTACGGCCTACGTATGTGGAAATATCATATTTCTGTACAAAAGCGTGGGACAGGTGGCCAATTTCAAAACACCTATTCTTTTTGTTGGCAATTAAACATAAGGAGGTCAGTTTGTCGTAATTTTCCCATCGTGATAATGGACAATTTAGTACGGTTCGCCCTAATTCGTTTACCCACCTTTAGAATGTCAATTTAGTTAAAACAATTTTTTTACTACCGATTCGTCCCGGCTTCGCACAAGTTTATTATGCATGTTATATACAAATAAGCGTTTCGTTTGAATTAGTCTGTCTATTAAAAAAACTGCATCAAAATCCGTTCCTTAATTTTAAAGATCTAAGCATAGAGACAGGCGGGCTAAGTTACTTTGTTCTTTACTATGTAAATAGCATGGCATCAACTTTGTCAGCGTTTGAATTTAATTGTATATTTCGTAAGCAAAAGTAGCCTAAGTTACTAATTATTAGATCAGCTACCTGCCAATGAAATTTCATTTTCATCCAGTCATTCTAGACATTCATTAAAACCAGGAATTGGAGAATCTGTAATATAAGTTTTTTTGTATGAAGATAGTAATTAATGTGGAGGAAGCGAATATACATTGTACATATATGATTTTTTTTTATTTTAAATTCAATAACGTTTTATTTATTATTGTAATTAATTTAATATGAATAATAACTATTATTGATGCCAATAATACCATAAAATCTGTAAATTCCTTTATTATATTTCTAACATTAATTTAATCATAGTCCAAAAATATAAACATTACTACTTACGTTATTGCTGGTTGGTATTTTGATTTGTCTTGACCCTGTTTTTTTATCATTTGGAAAATATCAAGTTAGAATAACTTTTCATTTTATGGAAAAGTTTTAATAAAGAATATTATAATTAAGCCATGCATTTATAAATCAAAATTTGAATAAATAAATATATATATATAAATAAGCGAGAAGGTAGCTTAGAATCAGGAAAAAGACAGGATACTTTTTATCCATTTCCCTACGTTTTCATGAAATTTTGAGTGCATTAGTCGATATTTTTTTATACAGGGGGGTGCGGTTGGTACGAAGTTTATCTCGTTCAAGAAACGCGTTTCTTTAATTTTTTAAATCTTTTCTGTACATTATATACAAATATGTTATACAAAAGGCGAGCTTAATGCGTATAGCATTCTCTACCAATATTTTGACCAATAAAAACAAACAATATAGGCATATGCATAAAAAAGAATAATTAAAATATATAAGAAACAAAAAAGTGTTGAGTTAGCTAAGTTAACCCTGCAAGAATTAGTTGCCGGACACGTCTTTTAAAAGAG
>DVZL01005473.1:0-12033 GCA_018236625.1 Lasaia peninsularis
GGGCACCGCGCGACAGCAATAGATTTTACAAATACCTATTTTTCATTTCTCTAGCCCTTGGTGTATTCTCTTAATATAGGCAAAATATGTTTATTGTATATTCGATTCACTAAATTCTTCTCAATTCGACAATGATCAGGACCAATCTTAGATTAGGTCGAATTGGAATACATAAATTCAGGTTCATCGCGATGTTTTCTTATTTGCAAGATATCTCAGAAATTACTTAAAACGCATTGGTCTTTTAATTTAGACCATTGAGGACAAACTATTAAATGCATAAAATATGTAACTAGCTGTGCACGCGACTTCGTTCTCATATTTATTTATTTATTTTTTTTACATTTGTAACATAAAATTTTAAAATAAAAAAATCCTAAGAACATCTTATCATATCAGCTATCTGCAAGTCCCGTCAAAAGCAGTCCAGCCGTTCCAGAACAAACAAGCCAGTGTCCCAAAAGAAAAAGCCAGAACAAACAGACAGACTGACAGACAAAAATTGTAAAAAATATTATTTTGGTATATTTACCGCGTATGTGTACCTTTGTATCAGTTAAAAGCGATAATTCTAAATTCTTTATATCTTATTCTAATATTACAAATAAAGACTCCTATTTTATTTATTTCTATAGATGTACAAGTAATTTTATGATAATATTATTGTATCTTTTCTAAAAAAAATTAAAAATTTAGCAAAAATCAATTATATTGTATTTTTTCTAAATTTTCAGCTTCCCAACTTGAAAACACAATTTTACCCGTACGTACACAAGTTTCTAAGGGGTTGGGGACAAATTAAAAAAAAATGATGCACGATTTCATTGTTAGTCATAAATATTCCGCATACCAATTTTTAGCTTTCTACCTTGAAAATTGCAAAACGCTCCATATAAATTTCCAGCCCTCATTTTAGGAGGACTATTTAGTTTTCCATTCCTCCAAAACAAATCTCCACTTACAAAACCACATCAATTCATCGCTCCAACAACAAACAAACACACACACTTTCCTATTTACAAAAAAAATGTATGGATGTTTGATTTAATAACAAATAAGCAGATGGATGTCGTGACGTACGTACCCCAAACATCAAATATCGTAAAGATGCGGTGGATAAGTCTTTTGGATGAAAAAGTTTACTACGAACCCTATCCTACAAATCGGAACTCAACAGTGAGGAGCACTGCCTCTATGGCAACGTAAATTGGTAAGTAGACGTAATTCCCGTCTATGTCAAGCGAAACAGAACTAGCATACTAGTTTTGGTCGCTGTGTTAGTGACAAAGTAACCACGTCCTCATAAAAGTATTATTGAGACGGAGCCTCGATAGTCTCGTGGTACGCGTTTCGAAATTCCATTTCCTTAGTCCAGGTTCGAGCCTCATCGTGTACCAATGAGTTTTTCCAGCGGAAGTGAATTTTCTAAATTACTGAAAACATCGTGAGGAAACCCGGGATTTTTTTATGACATAAGCAGACGGATTTCCTGATGGTAAGAAATACACGTCGCCTATAGACACCAAAGGTGGAAATGGTGCGTTGCCAACCTGAGGCTGGGTGGTAAGCCTCTTGCAGGAGTAGTTTACCAGCTACATGACATTTGTGGCCGATATGGCGACGGCTTGCCACCTGTCACATGGGACCTAATATCGTCGGCTAATCGTGGGTGCATATTTCCTTCCGCCTACCCTTAGGGTATATGGGCTTGACAGTATTTATTATTGAGGCCGATGGTTACATTTATGAAGGATAAACGTTATAGTTAGAAATTAAAATTCCCGATAAGAAAACCTAAAACGTGAGTGTTGCAATTAACTGTAGTGTAAAAACAATAAAATAATATAATTACGATATACGAGTACACTTACGCAGGAATTAGAACAAATATAGAAGACACTTGAGCACACAAAACCACACGAGCACAGGGACGGATTCACATTATCCTATATAATTATGTAAAATGAATTCCTATTTCTCTTGGTCACACCATCATGCGTGAACGGCTGGACTGATTTCGCTACTTCTCTATTGGTGATGTTTGTAATTGTTAGGAAAATTTATCATTTATGTAAAAGAAAGTTGTGTTAGTTACACTATTTATAACTCAAGAACGGATAAAACTGATTTGGCTAAAAATTGGTGGGGAGGGGAGGAACCTTAGAACCAGGAGACGGACATAGGATAATTTTTATCCTGCTCCGTTCCGTTATCATACAATTTTATGAGCATGTCGGTAAGATCTGAGAATGGGTCAACATCTATTTTTGAATGCGCCGGGAGAGCTAGTAAAAATAAAATTTAAGAATACTTAACCACCATATAAAATTATTTCTAACTATCTGTGTCTGCGACTTAATTAAAATTTAGTACCAAATCTGAAAATAGATGGCACTGTGTATTTTTACATTGCGTCTCAATTGACTCGGCCTTGATATTGACGGCCCACCTTCTTCAGCATTCCATTTTTATTTATTTGTTTAGATCTAACATTAGCATTTTGGTTAATATACTTTTTTTCAAATGTTACCTTATGATGTTTGGCATAGAATCTATAATTAAACCAATTCGAATTCAATATTCATAATTAAGATGAGACGTCTGTCGGGTCAGCCATTGTAATAAAATAAATATCCCTAGACAAATTACACAAACTGATCTAACACTACAGTAAGCAAAGTATATGCTTGTGCTATGGTGTCAACAATGACAGTCAACGATACTGATTACACAGAAATACTTACTCTTATAAATAAAAATGGATGACTAAATTTGTTACTAAGTGCAAAACTCGAGAACGTCTGAACCGATTAAATATATTAATGAATTAATTCAAATTATGGTGTAAAAATAAAAATCGATCGGTTATATCAAAAAATATTTTTTTAATTACAAATAATCTGTCAAAAACTATAAAGTATATGTGTTTTTCATTTAAAATATAAGTAACATTTGTTGCAATTTCATATAAATGAGTAGTTGTTCGTTATCTAAATGAATTTAAATACTGTATTTGTTACTGTAAATAATTTAATAAATTATTAATAATATTCAGGAAGTATATCTTATGTAGGTATATTTTAGTTTCAAACAGAAGCTTAGTAAGTTATTTTTATTGTTTTTAAACTTGCTAAATCCAACTCTGTAGCAAGGCAGTATTCACAAGACCTACTTCGCGAACCGCAGGCGTTACCTACCTCAGTCCTGTCCCGATCACCTCATGTAGTAGATCTATTACACCACATCTTGAGAAATAGTGTTTTTGGAAACAAGACCGTTCTAAGGTAATATTTTCTATTTTTAACCGACTTCAAAAACAGGGGCGTGCACTCCATAGAGGCACATGAGCACTGTTTACGCTTTGAGACAGGATGTGTTCTGATATATTTAGTTAAACTCCAAAATGTCACTATCATGATCACATAATCTATGAAACTAAATAAAAAAAAGCTAAAAATCTGTAAAAGGTTTTTTTTGTAACCGAATACTCCCTCGCATACCCACGCCGCTGTTCAAAAAGTGTGGTTCTTAATTTTTGACAACTATAATTTGTCTATGTACTACATATTACGTGATTATTTCGCCATACACGAATTGAGTGTTTTTTTTTAAATTTCATTTAAATAAATTCAGCTCTTCATTGAGTGCACAGGCTACAAAACCGCCAAATGCGAGTCGGACACGCGCAAAAAGAGTTGTGTCAAAGAAATCACGAGCATCTATGAAATTTTGAACATTCTGTCAGACAGACGGACAGCAAGGTCTAAGAGTAATAAAGTTCCATTTTTAACCTTTATATACGGAATCCTAAAAAAATGATCAAATCTTACGAATCTTGATATATCGATATAATCTAAAAGGTATACTGAAAGAAAGTTTTATCATAGACAAATAGTAAGACGAAATAAAAAAAAATATTTTGACAGCTAGTATTTTTCAATCCACCAAAAACATTTTCATAAAAATATTGCGAAGACGAGTCTACGGGTCGGGTCGGGTCGGTCGGGTGTAGGCAGCGCCTATAAATTATCAAATCTGATGCAGAGCTTTTAACATTACACACTCAACAGCTTACACTACAAGTCCTCACTTTACAAATGTTATATCTTAGGCATAATATTGCCAAAGGGACTTGCCCTTTAAGGACAAGAAAAAAGTACGCTCACCCCTATTATCCCTGAAGGGGTAGACAGAGATGTACTAGTATATCCACGACTCGTAAGTCTACTAGAACATCCACGATTAGTCAAGGTACTAGGACAAGAACTATAGAATTATCTATACCTATACTAATACTAATATACATATAAAGCTGAAGAATTTTTTCTTTGGTTGAACGCTAATCTCAGTAACTACTGGTTTGAATTAAATGATTATTTTTGTGAAGAATAGTCCCTTTATAGAAGAAGGCTGTTGGCTATATAACATTACGCTATGACTGATAGGAGTGGAGTACCAATGATAAATGTTGCAAATTCATTTCCCTTTAAAAAACCTTTAAAAAAAGTCCGCGACAGCATATGTCTAGCTTTTAAAGTTGACCCACTATAATCTTTTTCATATCATAGAAAAACTTCTAAAACAATACATTATTTGCGAAGGTGTTTTTAATTTTAATTAATAATATATTAATCCATGTCGAAATAAATAATTTATTTATCATCTATATATATATAAAAATGAAACCCGTTTTCCTTGGTCACGGCATCACGCGTGAATGACTGGACCGATTTCACTAATTATTTTTTTGTTGTATTTGTTATTATTAGAGAAGGTTCTTAGGGAAAAAAAAATATTAAGGAAATCTCTCAAAAATATTGAAAAATATACATTTAGTTTTGCATATTTTAAAAAACGCGCGTAACGAATGTAAATGTCATTCACAGCCATAGACTATATTGAAAGAGCATCGATTGTTCGGAAACGTGGTTACTTAATTAAATTCGAGTATCATTTGTTCGGAAACTGGTTACTTAATTACACGAGGCTATATAAAATAAAGTAGTGCATCATTGCTACGCTAAGGCGGTACGAAGTTCGCCGGGTCAACTAGTAGACAATACATTTTGAATTTATTTTCGTATATTAATTAACGCGGATGAAATCGCTGGCCACAGCTGAAATAAAATAATTAATCAGTAAATCAATGTTCACTTTACACCCATGTGTAATAGTTAAGTTAAGGATATGTAATTTTACGTTTGAATTGGAACACAACACATAACATGTGATAACTAAGAGAGCGTCCATTAATTACGTGAGATATTCAAGGGGGTAAAGCTGAATTTTTCTAAGTCTTACTTGGAGGTGAGGGGGGTTTTGGCAAATTTTTTTTCTAGTAGAAAACCGTGTAAAATAATTGTGTGAAAGCAAATTTAAATGGTGGTAGTTTAGGATCCTTGTGAATAAAAATGACATCGGAATTGCTGTAAACCACAGGGAAATTCCACACAAAAATGTTTCTTGGATTTTTTCATAGTCCAACGCAATTACATCCAAAACACACATTTTGAAAAATCTCATACTTGATTCGAGGAGGAGGGATGAAATTGAGGAAAATCTCACCATGGGGAGGACTGAGGAGTTACATAATACTAAAAAATGCCTCAGGTAGTTAATAGTCCTTTGTATAGAATAATTATTGTCTTCCTGCTAGGCAACTCGTAAGAGGCAAGCATGGGTTAACTGGGTCACTACCAACATAACAAGTGAGTCCTGTGCACTCGCCCAGATATTTATCCACCGTCTTACCTATTCTTGCCGCCATAATGACATTGTCGTGTTCCGGCCCGGAGGGTAGGGTAGCCGGTACTTACTTGCACATAAGATCTTACGGCCCGATCACAGGGCAGCGGCGCACCTACAACATCTATGGCGTATATAGATCACGGTTGTCTCTTACCATCAGGAGACCCGTGTGCCTGTTCGCTGTATTATTTCATAAAAAATAACATAAACTAAATTTAAAAAAATGGATTTTCTACTCGGTTAGCTCATGTTACGGTGGTGTTGGTCCGAGCTCCTACTAAAAAGTTTATATAGGAGAATAGTCCAACTGTCTACCTCTCAGGATCCTAAGAAGCGAGCGAAGGTTTATTGTCACTAACAACGTGATCTACAACTTTTTTTATCCTCAATGGCTTAGTGGTACGCACTTCGGACCTCCATTCCTGTAGTCCAGGTTCAAAACCCCCCATGAGTGGAATGAATGAGTTTTTCAAACTTAGGTTTTTGAGTACCCTAGCGGGGAAACCCGGGATTTGTACCCAATATGGCGACGGATGCCACCTCTCACATAAAGGGACCTGATACCGTCGGCTAATCGTAGCTGCATATGTAAGTACCTCTGCCTATCATTTCGGGGATATAGGTGTAACGATATTTCTGATAAGAAGGATCAATCACCTTTTTGAAACTCCTCAATAGGTCTTACCTATTCCCGTCGTAATAACGTCAGAGCTCGCCTTTGACGAGTTCTCTGCAGTTTGACGAGTCGTTTGCTTAGCCTTTCAATGTTGTAATTTTTCTAAACTCTCAGTTTTTTAGTTCTAAAATTATATACATAACGACTGTCACTATAAACTATAGATATGATAATTATCATATCTATTCTTTAAATAGTCCATTTGTTATAACTTGAAACCTTTAAACGTAGGTCTTATTAAACTGGATTCTTTGCTAAAATGAATCGCGCTAGCAAAAATTTATATATAATAATTACTTATATATCACTAACTAAATAACATTATAAAAGTCACGGATCTCTTTGAGCGCGAGTCCGACTCGCACTTGGCCGGTTTTTATTAAGTTCACTGCGTTTAATTTTTTTTAATGAAATCGTTGATGTCTTACTTTATACTTAAGAAATATTTTTGTACTAATACATTTTTTTTTGTTTCAGGGTCTCATGATAAACGATCACTAAACTTGACCAGTTAGAGACTTCGAAATACAAATAACATGAAACGGTAATAATAATGCTAGGCAAATTTGGTGAAGTAAAAAGAACTTATTCATATCCTCAAACGAAAAGCTCTTGTAGTTTTAGCACTGATGCTTTAAAAACGAAATTGGAAACAAAACGGTATAATATTTAAACTAATATCTCGTAATACTGAGATCAAAAAAAGAGTGAGATTGAAAGAAAGTGTCGGTGTAAAAATGACAAAAGGCATGCTCCGATGGTTCGGTCAAGTGAAAAGAATGAAAGTTGACAGAGCAACAAAACAGATATAATGCGAATGTGAATGGGTTCCCGGGGAGACATCGATTGAAATTCCACGACCAATTAGCTTGGGTATTATCCGAGGGCGGAGTGAAGAATCTCTTAAACCGGGTATATGTATGAAGAAAATGATGGATGTAGGGATCGTGAAATTTGGCACTCATAGGTATTCTGCCTACCACGCAAGTGAGCTGGCGTGAAAATATGTATGTATAATTTTAATTATATGTAAAAGAGTACAAGTGGTTTTCATTTAAAGATACGATTAAGTTCAGCAAGCGTCAACGATGGAAAATATACAACAAAGTAAGTACTCATTTTTCAAAAGAACATTCTTAATTTGACCATATATTTTTGTATAAATATGTTTAACTTTAGAACGTTTTACTGGATGAACCTATTTTTTTAATTCTTGCTTTGTTTAAAAACTTACTGTTGGTACTATAATTATTAAAATTAGTCCAGATTGGAATATTGTTTTTTTATGGGATAAGTCGGTGAATAAGCCCACGACTCTCCTGATGTTAAAATATAACGGTGGATTATAGATTCCATAGATGTTTTAGATGCATCGCTGTCCTGTGGCTGGAACATTAGACTTGATTTGCAAGTCCGGTGGACTACCCTCCAAACCGAAACACGGCAATAATATCATTGCAGCAGGAATAGGTAAGGCGGTGGATCAGTGTCGGGTAAGTTGGTAGCAACAGCACTATAACACCAGTGATTTTGATGGGCAAAACCCAGTTAACTCAATGGGGCCCAGAGTGAATGTAGAAATCTGAAACTGACATTGACAACTCAGTAGGTATTCAATTTGGCAAGACGCAGGTTTAGTTTTAGTTGAAACGCAGTAAAACTCCAAAAAAACTGCATTCAGTTTTATTGTCATAACGCCTATAATTATCTTCTAGTTTGTTAATATTATAAAAAACGCTGAACCAATTGCCTAAACTTGTTATATATGGAACCACCGCTAAAGATACCTTACAAAATAAGAATCACCAAAATCCATCTACCTATCACATCATAAGACTTAATAGATAATCAGATAATCGTGAGTGTAAATGTACCTCTGTCTACATCTTCGGGGATATAGGCGTGATCATATTTTATCAATAAAGTCCATTTAAAATTGACGTAACAAACATGAAGAAAAACAAACATAAAACCTCCTTTTTTGAAGTCATTTAAAAATGGAACATTATTTGAATTAGGAATATAAAATATTCATTGCACTTAAAATAAGATCGTTAATTTTTAGTACTTAATTACAAATAGTTTAACTGTTTCGTCACGCGCGTCGTGATACTCATAGCCAGTATTTTGATAAGAATGCATGTCTTATCAAACCTCAATAGATATAAAACTTATTTAATGAAATGAATATATTTTTGTAACTTTTAAGATCAATTATCAGTCCGTGCTCGCGACATCGTGCCCTTAAAAAAGCATTAAATACTATTAGATACAAAACTGGCGCCTCATTGGTGTAGTAGCTAATGCTTTGGACTTCTATTCTGGTAGTCCAGGTTCAAATACTTCACAAGGAGTTTTTCTGATATAATTTCTCTTTTGGTTTTCCTCTTGTTTTTACAGAGGTCAGATGTCAGTCAACCTTTGTTAATTAGACGCCCTTGTCAAATCCTCTAGATTAGGTAACTGACCCCGATTTCATCTGATACAGAAACGTCATAAGACTCTATAGACATAAAATCGTAAACCGTAACACCTAAAAATCGTCACTTAGAAACAATATTGATTGATTTAATGTATTTGCCTTAAGACAGAAGTCCTTGCACATTATTCTTTTATTTGTCTCACATACATTCAACAGATGTGAGACGAGGTTGTGGCAAACCAAAAGAAACAATTGTTCAAACAATTCGTCAACAACTTTACCTTGAGTTACAAGATTAATTTTATATTAATTTTTTTAATCATGTTATATATTATTTGTTTTAATTTGGGCACCATTGATGAGATGTCATTTTTTTGTATTCGCTGACGTTTAAGTGGTTATTTTATTTTTTTTTGTTTTTTTATCTTTCGTCAAGCACTGTTATATTACCGGACTGTTAGGCCAGATGTGCATCTGGCCTAACAGTCCGGTAATAGACCTAATACTATCCTTCTACTACCCAGATGCCTACGGACACAGTTCACTATGGCGACAGGAATACGTTAGGCACGCGGTTCTCAAACCTCTTAATTGTTGGAAACCTTCTTCGACTAAATACTGTACGGAACCCTTAAATAAAATTATTAACTCTATGCTCATCGACTGTACGAATGGCAACATAGACTGTTAATCCATAGATTGTATTTTAGGTATGTTTAATTTTTTTTCTGTATTTTCGCGGAACCCTGTACTGAACTGTATTACACTTTGATTAAAACTGGTTTAGGCAGAATCCCTACCCGGGCGAGTTGCTGCACAGCATTCTATCACCGATGGTCCTGTTGATAATTACCTAATTTATACTGACCTCTTACGAGCTGCCTGGGTAGAGAACACATGACCTTATCTATATCTACACAGAAGCCCCGGTAAAAGCCTTTGTATAAAATTAAAAAAATAATAATAATACAAAGTCTTTAAAAACCAACTTATTATATATTATTCAATTATTTTTTTCATTATTTCTTTTAGTTGTTTTATTGAAATCAGAAAAACTCCTATGCTTTTTTAATCTAATTATTATTAAATAATGTTAATAACACACTCTTTTATTCTAAGAATAGCTTTACATTATTCTTTATGTACCTACTGGCCGATTTCGCTTTTTTAAAGTTGTATAAATCTCTTCATTTTTAGCTTTAAAAAAGGAGGAGATTCTTAATTCGTCTTTACGTTTGTAAACTTCGTCAATTCCAAATATGTTTGTGATACATTTTGTATGATAAGTTGTAGATGTAGTCCCGCATAAATATTATGGCTAATGTTTCAGATTAAATATGTCTTATTGTAATTTGAAATATCACTAAAAAAATTATCAAATTCAAATAGGACCAAGCATCTATTTTAAAACAAGGCAAATCATTAAAAGTAGTTAATCAGTAAACAATAAGGTAAAAACATAAAAAAAATATTAGAAGAAAAAAACTACGTATCTACTTTTTAGGGTTCCTTACCTAAAGGGAAAAATCGGAACCCTATTACTACAATTCTATTAACAGGCAGATAACTCGTGAACCGTAATAGTTGAATTTTCACAGGTGATGTATTTCTGTTGCCGTTATAATAACAAATATTAAAAGCAGAATAAACTAAATATATAAAAGCTACACCCATACAACAAACGTTTTTGCCTTTTTTTAAGACAATGGTACAAAACCCTTCGTGCGCGAGTGCGACTCGCACTTGGCCAGTTTTTTAAGTTTCTATTGAATTATACCTATTTTTGCAATATAAGCTTTAATTTTCTCGATTAATTTCGACGACGAATTATTAAATTTCACATATTTTCATAGGTTTTTTCTTGAATATTTCTTGAACTATTCCTTCGATATTCAACATTTTATATCATGTACGGCTCAACTACTGTTTTTTGGGAGTCCGCAAATAAACATTAGATTGATAGATTTCGACTGCTGATAACTTTTTGTTTCAATTTCTCTAATAGTAAAAAGAAAAAAAGTTCTTTCTATTAGTAAACGACGTCCCAAGTAGTTTTATTTGGTGTCTAATCATCAAAATAACCATCAGATAATTCCGAGAAAAAAAAACAAACGTCATTAAGATTAGATAATGATATCTCTCTGTTTACTGATATCCATCTTGCTTCGGGGTTAGTATACACGCCTATCGCCACCCGCCATTTGCGAGGTTCCGGTTTGATACCCGGTGGAGGAGGTATCAGTGTAAAATTGTCTGCATTTCTAGTTCACGATGTTTATTTAATTCGTCAAGTATTTCTGTTACGGGCCGGCCGGCAGAGGGGAGAAAAAGAGGTGGGGAGGGTTCCATAAAAAATCACGAAATATCACAAGAGGGGATAATACACGTGTATTTAATTTTTAGGCAAACGCGCGCTACTCAACGGAAAAGCGCGGTTACGAGTAGTTCGTCAATCGCGCACACAACTGAAAAAAAACACGTGATATGGGGGGGTAAGGGTAGGCTTACGCCTCATCATGTAGTAGCTCACCATGTAACACGAAAGAAGCCTTTAGACTCCATCGACTTACCACAAGACTATGGTTCGATTCCCGACGGAGACAGGCATTTATGTGATGAACATAGATGTTTGTATTAACATATAATACAAAGTAATATTAAAAAATAGTACCTACTTGTAGCTTTATGCTTTGTACTTTAGATTACAGATGTCAACAGATTAGAACTAAAATATATTTTTATGTTATTAAAAATGTATTATTTTGTAATATTAATGTCAAAAAAGTATTTTTATTATAAGAAGTATTAGTACAATCGTCGGCTAATTGGGGGTGTGTATGTACCTCTCCTTACCCTTTGAGGATTAGGACGTGATGATATTTATTCTTTAGTATTAAGATTAAAAAAAATGTAAATGAAGACCAGTAGTTAGCGATGTTGGTTTGTGACCGTCACTAACGGGCAGTACGTATACATTTTGCTCGTTTTGGCGATCGCAAAATGAACTCGCTTGACTAAAATCAACTATCAGAAGAAGACTACAGGAGAAAAGAAGATAATCAACCAGATGTTTTGTAAATCAGATTGTTCATGGTTATTGGATAATAATTATTGTTAAAATATTTGCACACCACATTGTGGTAGAATATGTTGATATAATTAAAACTTTTGTTTTGTAACAACTTTT
>DVZL01005474.1:0-12032 GCA_018236625.1 Lasaia peninsularis
AGTATCGTTGTCTAACACCCATAACACAAGCATTTAATTTGCTTACTTTGGGGTTAGATCAATTTGTTTAATTTGTCTAGAGGTTTAAACAGCAGTACTTCATACGAGAAAATCCTCTCTGCCGTAACTAACGAATGAATTAATAATTACATTGGACACCTGATCAGGTAATTTGGAGCTTACATTCACGTGCACGCTTGTACACGCACACATAGACGTGCATGCATACGTGCATGCACACGCACGCACCTATAAAAAAACACGTGCAGCTCATACCATTCCTCTTTTTTTGTAGGGGTTTAAAAAATAAATAAATTTCTTAGCTAATGATTTTATTACAATTAAAAAATCACAAGATTAACACCTAACAGGATGTTTTATATTCAACCAATATTTAAATGGGTCAAACATTCAACTTAGTTACCGTAGTCACACTGAAAATTAGGGCTACTATTTTACATAAGATGATAAATCTTCAATTATATAACTGTTTAATGGAAGGACGTCGCTCAATATAACCTTGAAGTATTTACTGTAGTAATTCACAACTGTGTCAAACCATTTCAGCTGTCCGCTGGCAAAACTGTTGATTATAGGACCTAAAAATAATTAAATTAAAACATTACTAACATAGTATCACATAAGTGTCTGTATGTAATATTAAAACAACCGCTTTTTACTGAATGCATATGCATGTTTACAATGCAGTCTGTCAGTTTGTACCTACTAATCTCTGAAATCTCTGGACCGATTTCGACGGGACTGTCACTGGCAGGCAGCTGATGTAATAAGGAATGCCTTAGGCTACTTCTTTTTGAAATTTTATTTTAGAAATGTGTAAGTCAAATAAAATAATAAAATAAAAACGCGGACGAAGTCATGGGCACAACTCGTCACTCAATTTTACTCAATGTTTTTGTTTTTTTCAAAACTTCGTTACTAATCATTAATCTGTGTATGTTTGTTACAAAATTTAATTACTAATCATTAATTGGTGTATGTTTATTACAACATTTTAATACTGATCATTAAGTGGTGTAGGTATGTTTGTTACAAAATCTCATTATCGATCATTAATTGGTGTATTTTTGTTACTAAATTTAATTACTAATTATTAATTATTGGTTTTGATTATTCTTTTTTATAAGAATAATAATAACATTTGAGTTCATTTTATGGGAATGGTTTGTTTATTTTGACAATGAAATTGATTTCGATTTTAGCAATTTTACTACGTTTTAATTCTCATTTTTTTATAGAGATTGCTTTCTCATGGACTATAGCTACTATTTTTCTATTGATTAGTAATTATCTGCACTATAGTTAAATATTCTAGCAATGAAGTAACTTTTTTGTACCAATCTCTTAATTATTACGGAACACAAATGTCGTCTTAGACATAACCGTCTGCTTATGGGGTTTAATCGAAATTATTCGTCTGTCTTTAACTTTGTATTCTACTTTGCCCCCTTTACGGTATTTAATTGCGATAATTCCTTTAAACACAGTTATTCTAGGTATAAAAAATATCTATCTTCAGATAAAACTACAGAAGAGTGAATTCTGTCCATTTCAAATATTTAAAAAATAGGAATAGGTGACTAAACGGGCAGGATAGCATTTTTAATTTTTTTTTTGAAATTTTATTCTTTCTGTATTTCGGACGTTCACGCTAAAACTACTGAATTAAATGAAAGTTCAAAAATTAGATACAAAACATCTCTCAATGTAAATGGTCCAAGAACCGTTATAAGTTGGAATCCGGAACTTACGGGTTGGTTTGAATGTATAGGTCATCTTAAGTTGGTTTTTGATTTTATATTGAACGCTATGAAATAAAAAAGCATAAGATCACATATAATGAAATATATAATAATAAAACATAGGTAGGTACGTCATGTGATCTGTGACTATTGTGCTATTTTATTGTATGTTAACTTTCTGCTCGACAGAATAACCGTTGAAAAGTAGCCGTTAATAAGTTGCGGGTGCAGCTAGTTTAAAAAAAATCGTCAAGTGCGAGTTGTCCTCTCGCAAGAAGGGTTCCGTACCATAAAAAAAATCAAGTTTGTATATGGGAGCACGCTCTATATATTTATTTTATTCTATTATGTTATTGTAGCGTCAACAGAAATGATGTATTTCTGTAAAAAATTCAACTATCTATCTATCACGGTTCACGAGATACAGCCTTGTGACATACATACAGACAGACGTTTGGATAGCGAAGTCTTAGTAATAGGGTTCCATTTTTTACCCTTTGGGTACAGAACCCTAAAAAAAATCGTTATTTTTCTAAAAAATAATGTAGGTATACTCACTGAAATCTTGGCCACCGAATATAGCTTTGTCGAAGTTAACTTGCATATGGTCTCCATGATATGTAAGTTTTTCTTGGTCCGTTAAAAAGTTGAAATAGATATTACCATCGTCCCGTCTGACTGGCTTAAATTGGAGGTCGCAATTAATAGTGACATTTTCTGAAACAAAAAATATGAGAGAGGGGGAAAGAGGGGGGGAGAATTTCGGGATAGTAGAAAATAATAAATTGAAAGCAAAAAAAACTTCTTAGGCAAAGCTTTCTTTAATTTTCGAGTTGCTCTTTTCATTTGATACCCATATTGTAGAAGTTCTTCAAAAACAACTATTCCGCCATCTTGGTTGGTCCGCCATATTGAATTTAGAATAAGGTCATGTACCTTATCATACATTGTCATTCAAACTAAACGTGTATACGAAATGTCAGCTTAATCGGGTGAAGATATCTACTTCAAGATTGAATTCTACGATTCCACCCGAACATACATACTTACATATTACCTACATACATGCATGTTAAATAAAAGCTTTTAAAAAAGTATGTGCCACGCAGGACGGAATTACTACATTTTGGCGTGTTTGCCACACGAGGGGGGAGATTTAATACTATTTCTCTTATGTCACAATGTGCTATTCTTACTTTTGCATTTAAGTTTAGTTCGCTTAGTCTTCGTTCTTATCCACAAGTATGTCATCTTTTTATATTACGATAAACTAGCGACCCGCCCTGGCTTCACACGGGTATGCTACACATGTCATATACATAAAAACTTTCCTCTTGAATCACTATATCTATTAAAAAAACCGCATCAAAATCCGTTGCTTTGTTTTAAAGATTTAAGCGTACAAACAAAAAAGACAAAAAAGTGACATTGATTTATAATAATAAACATGTAATGATGACTTATCTTTCTGTTTTTTATTCCATTTTCTGGGTGAAACTAGAATTTTTTTTTCTTTTCTTTGGTGCTAAGTTTTTTGGTTAAATTATTTTTATTTATACACAAAAACCATCTTACCTGCCAGAGCATGTCCGTAACCTTTTCCACTATTAGAATGTCCTAAAAGATCCTTTATCATGGGCAGAGTAATGTGAAATGAGGTTTCCACATCAATATGGATTTTAGGACAAAATAATGTTTGACTGTGAATTCCTGTGTTGAAATTATATCTGAAATAATTTTTTATAAGTTTCGACTGGTGAAAAGCAAAATTGAGTAAGCGACAGAAATTCCGAATTATTTTTCGTCACTTACTTAGTTTTGCTTATCGACCGTCGATATATAAGGATGTATTTGTTGATAATGACAGAATGAAAGAGAATAAACAAGGGGACAAAAATAGACTCTCTAAATGACGTCTTTTTGAGATAAGACAAAGCAGTCAATTATAAAAAGTAAACCGGCCAAGTCTTCCATACGATTTATCTATACCTACATAATAATGAAAATTTAGAGAAGTGAATTCTATACATTGAAGACATTTAAAAGAAAAAACGTCCAGGCGACTAAAAAAAGGCCAACTGCATTCCACCCAGGCAGCTCATAAGAGGCGAGCACAGGGTCTATTGTCACCAACACCGTGACATTGACTATGTGGTAGAGTCTTGCAACGACTCGCTCGGATTGGTTTGGAGGGTAGAGTATCCGGTAAACTCACGCAAAAGGCTTACCATCCCAGTCTCAGGTTGGCAACGCACCATTTCCACCTTTGCTGTCTATAGGCGACGTATATTTCTTACCATCATGAAATCCATCTGCTTGTTTGCCTTCCAATATCATAAAAAAAGGCAGCAGAACACTTTTTTTTATTAATTTTTGTCTGTCAGTACCTCGGCCGCAATTCACGCTAAAACTAATAAGCCGATCGTGATGAAATTTAGCAAGCAGGTAGTTTATGTCCCGAGGTAGGTTATAGGCTATTTTTCATCCCTTTTCCTAAAGGGAGTTCCGTGTGGGAGAGGAAAACTTAAAATAAAATTTGATTATAATTTGGGAACTCGCAGTCCGATTTCATTTATTATTTTTTTAATTTCTACAATATTCATAGAACATACTTTACAGATTATGTCGTATTTTTTCCAAATTGTAATTGTTGTAGGACAGATATTTCAACCAAAATAACTCTTACAATAAACGGTCAAACTACCATCATACGTTGAAACACATACGATA
Source organism: Lasaia peninsularis (assembly GCA_018236625.1). Lineage (NCBI taxonomy): Eukaryota > Metazoa > Arthropoda > Insecta > Lepidoptera > Riodinidae > Lasaia > Lasaia peninsularis. The sequence goes on from DVZL01005474.1 coordinate 4,494, forward strand.
GGTACGATCGTTGGGAAACCCAAAATTTACGCCCGATATGGCGACAGACTGAGCCACCTGTCATATCTTCTGCGTATGCCCTAACCTTTTATAATATTTTTTTATAAGTATACTCGCCTCATTAAATACAGATGGTATGTTCTACACAGAAAACCCTGAAGAACACGAGCAAAAATCTAATGCTATCAGAAAATCCATCAATAAATGAGTTAGGTACTTACGTATATTTTTTGTAGACACAGTTTCTTAGGCCAGTGGCTTTCGCTTTATCAGTATTGATAGTGAATCCATCAACAAAGGGTACGTGCTGATTTTCTACTACAAAAGGATCTATTTTCTCCAAATTATGATCAGGAAAGCCATCTGAAGCTAATTTGTTAAACAGTGCTTGGAATAATGATATCATACATGGCTCGTCATTGTTGCTGCATTTCCCGAGAGTTTCCACTGGAAAAATACATTTTGATATATTTTTATGTCATAAATCAACAAACAAATAGATGTTTTAAGGTTTCACCCACACTATCTTGATACGTGGCGATCGTCTGTACACCTTTTCGGAATCAGTTGCGGTGTTTCCTTAGCAATACGACTTAATTACCTTCAAAAAGAGAGCGTAATCTTTTCTCAAGGGTGGGCAACGCAATTGTAATACCCCTGGTATTGCAGTTGTTCGTGGGCGGCGGTAGTCACTTACCATCAGGGGAATTACCTTGCTCGTTTGCCTCCATTTTCCATAAAAAAACAATAAACAATAGACAATATGACTATAATAAGACCACGTGTCCAAGTCGACGGGTTTATGCTAAACTTTTAGATAGAACTACGTTGATTAAAATAATTAGTTATAATTTTAGTTTATGTGTTAGTGAGTAATGTTCATTTTATTTTTACAGTCGGTCCTGGACGACCGAGCTTTGCTCAGTGTTTAGTTAGTACGTCACATTTTATTAAAATTCATTCTCTATTCAATGAAAACACGATTAACAAATGTAATAAAACATGTGTTTTTCTCACTGAGATAAGCTCGCCTTTTAAACTATTTTGTTATTTGTATGTGTACCTTTTTAATATTACAAGTGTAGGTACAATAAAGCGTTAAATAAATAAAGAGGAAAAGGTTCAGTGGTGGTATCAATCAAATTGAGCTGGTGTGCACTTTACCATCCAGTTGTGTAGCTAGTCGTGGATAATCTAGAAAACAATACTGTATAAGTTTTTTTGCATCAGCAGGCAAGGATGCAAATGGTTTTTCCAAAAAAGTAAAAACAAAATGGTTAGTTATAAAAGTAAAAAAGAATGAATGATTAAATGCAAAAGTGAATCGATGTAGGTATTTTGGGAGAATAGCTCCCGAATTATCCGAGGTTGTTGTCAAGAATCTACGAAGTCGGCGTGTTCGTATGAAGAGAATAATGAACGTGCAGGAACCTAGGCAAGTATGTTGGGATCGTGGCAATCGATACTCTCGATAAAATATTAACAATATAATGTACAGCTTTTACTTGATACATTCAAATGTATAGATTATAAGTCTTTTAGTTAATCATAAAGCTAAAAGCTGGGTGTTATACTCCTAATTAAGATTTGTCGACGACTCATACGTACCATTGCTAACTCGCTCTGAATTGACAAACCTCTCCTAACCTATTTGTTTGGGTTTCGTGAGTGTAAAAATGCGATAAATGGTTACTAATAAGACTTTGTTTTAATAGATAGAATGATTCAGGTTTTTATTAAAAACACATCTATATACTTGGGCTGGCCATAAATACTGTTACAATAAAAAAATATAACATTTGAATTTGGAATCTGTCATTTTTATATGATTGTTCATGTGTCTTTTCAATTTGGCGCCAATACATTGCACAATATTTATAGCAAGACTAAGAATAGGAAAAGCAATGCTTGTCTGTATGTCATCGACAAACTCCTAAACTACTAGACTAGATTATTATGAAAATTGGTTGCAAAAACTGGATAAACCTAACGAGATAAGTCGAAATAATGTACTACAGTGTTTTTCAACTTAAAAAGGTGTACAAAAAGTCAGCGATGGCATATACTTATTTATCTATTAGGGATAACCTACAATACTTAACTAATTTTTTTCTTTTACTTAAGCTTATTTACGAACCGATTTTAAGCAATATACCATAAATCCTTATCTCATTAAGTTTCTTTAACACATTGTGCATTTATTATAGATCAATGTAGATCTTTACAACATGATATTCGAATGAATATATTCGAAGATATTACAGATTATAAATGCAGAATTGTCACTGAATAACGTAGGCTATATTTCCACAGGGTGAAACCGAGGCGGGCCGCTAGTTGAATTATATAATTGGAATTCTAAAGAAACAAACAATTTTATTAATCTTACCATATTCAAGAGAAGCGTGACAAACTACAAATGTAACAATAAAATAAAAGCAAACTGTAAATTTTTCCATGTTTAAAACTAGAACCTATATTAGTTTGGTTACCGAAATATTTTGGTTACTAAAATATTTATATAAATTACCTGTCTTTTATACGATACCTATAGTTAATAAAAAAAATAATTGAAGTCAAATTAATTCTTTGAGAATATATTATATTCTATAATCTATAAAAATGTTTAAAATTGAAGGTCTGTATGTAATATCAAAATAACCGTTTTCTACTGAATGCATATGTATATTTACATCTGTATACCAAAATGGCAATTTTTAGAGTTTTTGTCTGTCTGTCTGTTTGTACCCGCTAATCTCTAAAACAGCTGGACTAATTTTGACGGAACTTTCGCTGATAGCTGATGTAATCGGAAATAGATTAGGCTGTTCTTATTTTAGAAATATATAAAGTAAAATAATTAAAAAAAATCGCGGTCGAAGTCGCGGGCACATCTAGTATAAAAATAATCTTATCATCTGGTATTGACGTCAAATATTACGTTTTAGTAATGAATTACATTATAAAATAAATTGTATTATAAAAATCGTTTCAGTTGTTCTATTATCGTAGTAACGAAAAAAACAATTTAATCACTAGTATCATTATTATCACATACCAGCTTTATTAATTATCAAAGCGTAATTAGGCAGGAGTACATGTGTACCCACGATTAACCGACGATATATATGTATGTGACAAGTGGCAAATCCGCCGCCCTGCCGAGCACTCATCCAGGGTTTCCTCTTGATGTTTTCCTTTACAAAATCACTCAAAAAATGTAGGTACTTAAATCAGGTACAAAAACTCATTGTTACATGGCGAGATTCGAACCTGGACTACCGAAATGGATATCCAAAGTGCGTACCTACACTAAGATTTATTTATTAAGGCTCGTTTTATTAACGAACGACCCAAACAACCAATAGATGGCGCGATGCATATTTAGATCACGCTGTAATTTTGACTGAGCATGTATATTTTAGTTACATTAATGTAATTATATATGATATGTTTCTACTACAGTTATAATACTGTTTTTGTAGTAATACAATATACCTATATGACACGATACTTTTAAAATTCGCTACCAGCCTCGCACTTAGCTGGAAAACCCAGCTTCATTATTACCCTGTTACAAATGCTTTAATTATTTAGTTGCTCTGACAGGGATTAGTTCAAAACTTGTATTATCATTTTATAAGAAAGAACAAAAATCAGCTTCATTAAAATGTATCTTTATTATTTGTTACATACACTGGTTTTTGAATGGTATACAATTTGTTGTTTTGCATTTTTTTAATATACAAAGAACACGTATCTAATTCAATATATATTCAATAATTAAATAGTAACAAATCCATATTCAATTTTATGAGTGTCATTATCATCATCATTATCACCACCATCATCATCCCATAGTACATCTATTAGCATGGTAAGGTACTTCGTCTCTGAAGTGAAGGACGTTCGCATAACGATATAATTTCATTGTTTTTAATATTTTTTATTAGGTACTTTATTTTGTCAAACCTTTACGTTCATGTTCCATTTTTTACGGATGCAAATTAATATATTCCCCAATAAAATAAATTCCCCAAAATAAAACAAAACTTTCTTTAAACATATTTTTATAGAAATTGAGCTTCTGTTTTTGTGAATTAATCGTTGATAATAACTAGAGCAATTCAATCAGGGGTATAACTTGCTACGTATATAAAAATAAATATTTATTTCCAATGATTGTTGATTGGTTCCTATTGTTAATTAATTTTCATTTTGATTATAATTGTTAAGAGAACATTCTCGTGAAAGAAAAAGTGGGAAAATTGAAAGAAAGATAGGAAAAATATTATGGTTGAAGATATTTTTATTCCCCTTAGATTAAGAATATTAATTACGAGAAAATTATAATTAAAACAATTTCAAGCAATTAATTTAATAAAATGTGGGAAGAATTAAAAATTTAAGCTTATTACTTTAGTTTCGGTATCTAAGGACGCTTACACGCAATGTCCATATTTTTTTCATATTCTTTTTTTGTATTTATTAAAATAAATTCCTAAATGCACCTATTAGTTTAGGGCTCTTACGTATAAAATACTTTTTTTTTTCATACCAACTGTTAATAGCTGTCGATGTAAACGTAGTTTGCCCAGTCTGGTTTTAAATGAAGTTCCTTAAAAATACCATGGATTAGGAGGTTAAGTACATTAGATTCATTCTTCATATTCCCCTATTGATCATGATCAAACATAATAAAATGTCACGAGGTTTTAGCCCAAATTACTGCTGCTTGGGCTTAATTAACGAGCGTCATTTGTAACAAAATGGCGGTTAAGCCAAAAGGAGAGGTCTATAAAACTATTATTAGGCCTATTCTTTTATATGGCAGTGAAAGAACTCTTTTGGACGGAACAACTCGAACGGATAAAGTTGATGCTACATGATAAATATCCTGTAATGGATGTGTCGTGTAATGAACAAACATCGCATTTGTTGTATTCCTTTAATTATAGGAAAACTATATCAATTGTAAGAGGTTAAGACAGCCAACAGCCAAGAGACAAACGTGGACTATACACACCATTAATGTTGTAGGTGCGCCGCTGCCCTATAGTCAGGCTGTTAGAAATTATGCGCAACACAACTAATATATATATATATAATACTAGCTTGACACAATACCCATGACAACTATCAAAGGGTTTAGTTTTTTCCGACTTATACCTAATACTTTACTTATTGCATAAAGACACAATCCTTTGAATGTAGTTTGGTAAATAACTAGCCTATGTTTTATTCTCATTTGTATAAGTAATATTATTGTAAAGTTTCATCCAAATTCATTCAGTAGTTTTTTCATGAATAAGTAACAAACATACATCCATATTTACAAACTTAAGCATTTATAATATTAATAGGATTTTTTTATTTGATAACAGGCAGGCATTTGTCCACCATCTCACCTGATATTAAGTGACGATGCGGCCGAGGATAGAACATGGGTATCTAGATACAGCTTATACACTCTGGCCTTAAAGATAGCCAGGGTATATTAATCCGGGAACACACACACAGGCAGGGAATTTCACTCCTTAGCCATTTGCATTAAGAAAGACGAATCAAATATTGTCGTGTGGATAGCTGGGATATATACGACGTAAGGGTGGAGCAACCGCCCACGTCTTATGTCTTGATGGTGGAAAAGGGCTGGTCTAATGAGTAATTCTGTCGCACACTCACCGAAGTGTAGTGTACCCTACGTCTATGCTTATTATTATTCACTGATTATATAAGTTTATTACTTCACTGATTCTTTACGTACGATTTTATTTACGACATTGGTTAAAGATTTTTCTGTCCTTCGTGTGGAAAATCGTATCCCGCTATGCTAAACGAAGTTGCCCCTTACTAACTTCATCAATCAACGTATATTCCTCGAGCAGTAAAAAGAAAATTTCAAAAGTAAGAAAATAATAAGGGAGAAACCTAATTCTTCTTGTTTCTATTATCTCTCTTTATTTTGATAACAATTCAAAAGCTATTTTTAATTATCTATCTGTTCTCTCTGAAGTCAAAATGAAAACTTGGCTATTATTGATTAACGCACGGTGTTACATTTATTATTTTATATGAATACATACTAAGCTGTATTTTTTTAAGCCGTAAGTTTAAAAAAAGTAAAAAGTACCGTTATGCCTATCATCCCCGAAGAGGTAGGCAGACGTGTACTAGTATACCCACGACTCGTAATTCCAGTAGATATACTAAAACACCCACGATTATGCAAGGTACCAGAGATCAGTATGTGATAGGTGGCAAGCATATCACAACTTCGGGCACGTTCCGATCCTGGGAAATGTAGTGCTGACTCAGAATAATCTGAAAAACATTTAAGAAAAGTTGTCCGGCTGGGAATTGAACCCTTTCATTTATTTTTAAAAAAAATCCAAGATCTACTTTTAAGGTACCGTACCCAAAGGTTAAAAAGCGGAACCCTAATACCCTAATACCCAAAGGTTAAAAAGCGGAACCCTAATACTAAGACTCAGCTGTCCGTCTGTCTGTCTATCTACATGTCCGTCTGTCACCAGGATGTATCTCATGAACCGTAATAGCTGGACAGTAACAATTTTCTCAGATGATGTATTTCTGCTGCTATGTCGGCAACAAACTTACATCGGCAACATAAAATGTTTTTAATAAACAAAAAAAAAACAAAAGTATATAAAGAGTGCTCTCGTACAACAAACGCGTTTTTTTTGCCGTTCTTATAGGTGTGCCCGCGACTTCGTCCGCGTTTTTATTGAATAATGTTTTTATACATTTCTAATATTAAATTCTAAAATAAAAATAGCCTAAGTCGTTCCTTGTTACATCAGCTGTCTGTCAGTGAAAGTCCCGTCAAAATCCATCCAGCCGTTTCAGCGATTAACAGACAGACAAAAATTCTAAAAAACTATGTATGTACTTATCTTGAAAATATACATATGCACTTAGTAAAAAGCGCTTATTTTAATATTATATACAGACACTCCATTTTCATTTATTTGTATAGATGGTACGGAACCTTTCGATCACGAGTTCAACTCGCTTTTGGACAATTTTTTTGAAATATTAGTATTTTTCAATGCACAGAATCCACTTTTCTACAGATTTATTACACTTTAAGGTAGAGATTACAAACAATATTATTATTAAAATATTGTTAATAAACACGGAAATATAACAACAAAACAATAATTAATTCAAATTATTTTGTTCATCATAAACACATACAAAGGTTTTAATGAAATTCAAAGTCAATGTCTACTTACAGACACGTTCTTGTAACAATTTGTTGGCTGGAATATTTAGATTTTTTTTGATATTATAAAAGTAAAATTTCACAAATAGTTGAACAATATCCTTTCAGAGCTGCCAACAAACTAATAACCGGTGTTATGGTAAAATATTTGAATACGAAATGCACCTACAAGAAAATATGAATATTAAAATTTTAATTCACTTTTAAACGCAGTTAGTAGCAAAAAAGGCCAGTCTCACTCAGGCACGAAGGGTTTCGAACCATTATCTGTAAAAACGGCAAAAAAATTA
>DVZL01005475.1:0-12032 GCA_018236625.1 Lasaia peninsularis
GGTGGATCCCTACCCGGGCGAGTTGCTGCACAGCACTCTACTACCAGTGGTCATGTTGGTAGTGACCCAGTTAACCTTTGCTCGCCTGTTACGAGCTGCCTGGTAGGGAGATAGATGGTCTCGAGTGACTACGCATTTAGCTAACTGGACTCCCCTACTATCAGTAGCAGAAGCCCATACGTGGTAATTCGTTAAACGTTAAACATATCGGTAGTACGACGTGTACGGAGCTCGGTAAGCGGGCTGTCTCCCCGGAAAGTCGGTGGAAATCTTTCCAGGGGAAAATAAATGGTATTGTGCTACCTCAGGACGTAGCTTACGACTGTCGGTTTGCAACAAAATGGATCGCTAAAGATGTTAGTATTTATTATTTGTATTTTAAAACCATTGCGCCCATTCTTCATGGGGGTGAGCAGAGATAGAACTGGAAAATTAAACACTTTTGCAATATATTTGGTATTTATAAGAATGTGTTTTATTCAGAACCTTATTAGAAACACTAAAAAATTAAATGTTAAAAATATCAATATTTAAACAAATCCTAATAATATTATAAACGCGAAAGTTTTAAGTAAGATAGCTTATAAATGAGAATGACACATAGGCTACTTTTTAACCGATTTGATTTAAAAGAGGTTTTTAATGTTTTTACGCAATGTATTGTAAGTCGGAAGAAAATCTGCTGTTTGAATGTTATCTATGTTATTAAAGTAATTCACGCAGACGAAGCCGCGGGCGGAAAGCTTGTATTTAAATAAATAAATTGAAATTTTATTAATAAATAAAATTTTGATCGTTATTTAAAACTTTTAATGTTTGTATTATTATCACAAAACTTTTACTAAATATTTCGAATAAAAGATCATCTGAATCAGATTAGTATTTTTTAAGATGTGCGTGACAAAACATACATACCTACTTAGTGTACACAATCAATATACAAATGACCCTATTGTCTTATAAATTTTATGTTTTTTACTACATCTACTAAACTTATTTTTGTGCGTACCTACTCATAAAAAACGTCAACGTCATGGCGATAGGACCGAAATTTTAAAATCACAAAGATTACAATACATACATAAATCATATCCTCCTTTTTGAAAGTTGGTTAGAAACATGCCGCATACGACGCGTAGTTCGATAAACGACCTCTCTTCCCGCAAAATCAGTGGGAATCTTTCCCGGGGAAATAAATAGCACAATAGTACTCCGGAGTACGGCTTACGTTTGTCGGTCGGTAACAAAATGGATTTTAAAAGGAGATTTATCCCGGGACATTTCTATTTGAATAAAATATCTCGCGGATAGTGTTACCGTTTTAATAGAATAAAACGTGATCGTTTTTGACAAAGCATTACGGCATTGTGTTGTCGGTGTTGGGATGTGATGACCCTATCACCAACTGATATTGGTTACTTGGGTATCTTGATGATTTTTCAATTTTAGATTCGATTGGATGATCATCAACATGATGTAATTGTAGATAAATAAATTTTGTGTGTTTTAATTTTTAAAAGGTAAGTTAGTATACTGTATTATAGTATGACAAAAGTAGTCATAATCCATTTGAGATCGATGGAATGACCGCGAAACATACAAACATAATATAAAAAAAGTATGAGTTGGACTTGAGCACGTGGGATCCATACAATCCGTACTAATATTATAAATGCAAAAGTAACTCTGTCATGTCTCTGTTACGCTTTCACACCTAAACCACTGAACCGATTTTGATGAAATTTGGTACAAAGATAGAGTTGACCTTGAGGAAGGACATAGGCTACTTTTTAACCGGCTACATTGAAAAGAGGGTATGTTTTTACGGAATAAGTATTATAAGGCGGAAAAATGTCTGCCCTATAAAAGTTGTCTGTGTTATTAAAATAATATACGCGGGCGAAGCCGCGGGCAGAAAGCTAGTTGTTTATAAAAACGACAAAAAATCAAGATTTTTGCGTGCAATCTCTTTTAAATATTAACGTTATTCTGTTTTTTAGTAGCTGCCGTTATAGCGGCAATGAATATACAATTACCATACTATAGTATACTATACATCTGTGAAAATGTCAACTTTCTAGATATCACGGTCAATAAAACACAGCCTGGTCACAGGCAGACGGATAGACAGACAGACGGATAGACAGACAGACGGATAGATAGACAGATGAATAGACAGACAGACGGATGGACAGACAGACGGATAGACAGACAGACGGATAGACCCATTTTTCCCTTGGGTACGGAACCCTTAATACTTCAGAGGAATTAAAAACCTTTAAAAATAAATAAATTCAGAGGAGTTAATTAAAAATTTATTAGAACTTGAAAAAATATACGACAAAAACTGGTAGAGGAAGTTCACCATTTTATGTCATTTGTTTGAAGTCGAAACTGAGAGTTTTATCTAATAAGAACATAGCGAGGGGTCAGGACGATAATATTATGATTGTCGGCTATTATCATTACAACACACTGACGGACTTTGGTTATCATTAATATATTGTAAGTGGGACAAACCTTAAATGATAGCAAATATTGCCCAACTGGAAAATAATATCGAATTGGAACGTGGGACTAGAGAATAAGAAAAGTGATGGTGATTAATTAATTAATTGCGGAAATCCAAATTTAAACAAAAATTATTTTTTTCTTTTTTTATATAGGGGCTAAGACAGCGAACAAGCACATGGGCCTCCTGATACGACTAAGAGACAACCATGGCCTTAAGACACCATAGATGTTGTAGATCTATTCCACACAGATGACCTGAATCAACACGGACTAAATTATTTATGTAATAAATGAACCGATTTAATGTCGCTAATAAAAACTTGCACAGACCTTTACAAAGTAAGGGTTTCTGATATATTATTTAACCATCAAACCGATATTATTGAATAGGATGAATATATTCAATATTATTATTAATAATATTTTAATTGTATGGAAAGTTATTTAAAGTAAAGTAGTTTAGTCTTAAAGTACTTAGTTTTTGAATGAAATAAAAAAAAACATCAATCAAATTATTATTTTAAGTTGTTCGTAATTATTAATTTTATTGAACACATTTTTCTAGTTATATATTTGTTTTCATAGATATATTATAATTTAGTTAATAAGCAATAGGCAATAAAAGCTATTTATCCAAAAAAATCGTTTTTTTTTTCAAAAAGAATTCGCACGGATTACTAATTTTTTTTTGTTGTTGACGGATTATTAGTCACTTCGTATTTAATAAATACATCAAAATATGACATAGCCCGAGAAAAAAGTATATTATTAAAAAAAACCATAGCACTTTATAAAATAAATAAATAAATATCGACACGCCTTATCGTCGAAAGTGTAGGCAGACGTAGATATGTACCCACCATCATTCCGAATCTACGCACTACCGAAATAAAAGTCCGAGGCCACCAAGGCTCTCAAAAGTTTATGAAAAAAAATATTAACACGTAATCCCAGAGAGTATTTTCTTAGATCTTAATAATATTTTTGTGGCATTTTCAAGTTCTATTCACATAGCAGTATGACCGCGATACGGTTCTTCATTAAGCTCACTAAAACTCTAAAAACACTTTTAAGCGATTCATTAAGCTACCCGGAACACTTCTTCATATGCCAGGCTTAGCCACGGTTTTGCTGAGTAAAAATTTTTACTTCATTCAAATGAAATGTCAAATATGAATGTTTTGAAATGAAATTGTAAAATTGAATTTTTTTTTATGACTAGCTACTCACCTCGGCTTCGCACGGGTATATTGTACATGTTATATATGTAACTTTTCTCTTAAATCACTGTATCTATTACAAAAACCGCATCAAAATCCGTTGCGTAGTTTTATAGTTCTAAGTATACATGGGGACAGACAGCAGGAAGCGACTATGTTTTATACTAGTTAATGATTAAGTGTAAATACTAAAAATTTCAATTCATAACTATTGTCTTTTTGCTACAGGTAATAAACTGTCGAGTGTGAATAATGACTGAGGAATCCAAACCCGCAACTTCGTTATCTATTACATGAGGATTAACTGATCAATAACGACATAATATAAGTACTATCACATGCATAGTTGATGCACAATATATCTAAACTAAACATAAATATATAACGACGTCCCCACGTATAATCCGGTAATAGAAAAATACAAATTATTCAAGAAAATAAGAGTATTTTTTATGTCTAGTCCGGGACTAAAATAGTGGCTAAGTATGTTTATATCTCAAACAAATAACTATTTTTTTTATATTGAGGCAAAATAAATTCCATTACAAACGATTAGCTATTAATTCACTTTTAATATTTTACTAGAATCGTATGAGCGTGCCCTAACCTGTAAACAATCGCTTATGATATTATTCATGTAAATTTATTATTTCTACTGTCTCCGTAATATATTCTAATGATGATGTTTGTTGGAAATAGTTTTTTTTACTCAGAATCTGTAAAAGGGTATTACCATATTATTTGCTTAAATAGAGCAACTTTTTTCAGTAATTGTCTATTACAGGTTTCATAAGGTAGATTGCATAATATCGTAATAAACGTAACCGTCGAACATGTTTTTGTAAATAATATTTGATATCTTTGTGAATATCGATTGGAAATTTGTGGGAAAAATTCACAAGATGTATGACCGCTAGATGCTGAAAAATACATAACACGAAAAACCGAACAGATAATAGTCTAATACCGGATTGTTCGCGCGGGATATCGAAATGAACTTTTTGGAACCGATAGTACCCAATAGTCTATTTACTTTGTAATTTTACCTAATATAATGAAAGGTTTTTCTTAGTCTCTTACTTCTTAAAGGTACTTCTTTGTCTCTTAATCAGACAGATGGACGAACAGCAGAGTCTTAGTAATAGGATGACGTTTTTACCTATCAGAGTACATTAACAGAAACTTCTAAGAAATATACATATAAGAACTTCCTCCTCTTGAAGTTAGTTAAGGGAAATCTCAATATTTTTGCATGGAATATAATCTCGCATTTTCCTTAATACTGTACACAAAGCCAAGAGAATAATTATAATTGGATTCGTCAATTTGATAATAGCTCCCCGTTGATTGGTCGGGGTTTTTAAATTGCTTAGCTTTGTGGAGAACCGAGACGTCGTTTATTAGGAGAAATATAATGACCTATGTATTATATAATATACGACGTTATAAGAAAAGTTGTAGGTGGTTTTAATTGAAATAAATATAATTGATAGGTCAAGGTTATCCATCGTTAGTTTGTGTTACTGAAATAATAAAAACATGTGTGTTTGTTTGAATGTAGTAGTGAATGTGGAGGAAGCTTGGCAAATGTGAGCGTCAATCATCAATGACACTTAGCACTTGAGTGTTGATATTCTACCCCGAAAGGGACCTGGCGTGACGATGTATGTAATGTATGTAGGAAAAATTTGATTGTATTGAATTGCCTCCGACCACTGGATTACTGGACCGATTTGAAAAATTCTTTAACACGAGAAGCCGATATTATGCCTGATGAACGTACGGTACTTTTTACCGCGGCATAATGCTTTCATTCCTACAGGAAAACGGTAATAAGACAACGGACAGTAAAAATTATCCTTTCGTACTTATCTTTTTCACATAACATTTCAACAGCTGATCGGTATTTTGATGGTAGGTGGCGCTGTTGTCGGTGAGTGAACTTTAAAACGGTTGGACCGATTGGGTTGAAATGTTGTATTGGTATTTCCATGGTTTCATAGAAACAAATGTATTATGTCTACTTAATCTCTCTCTACATGTATATGAAAAAGTTTATATATATATAATAAATCTCCGTAATGAAGGTATGTACTGGACGCGAATACTCAAAACGGTGGCACCTAATGTCTTTTTTTTAGTGTTCTGTACCTAAAGAATAAAAAACGGAATCCTATCACTAAGGCTCCACTGTCATTTTGTCTGCCTGTTACCAGGCTTAATCTCATAAACACAGTTTACATTTTCAAAGATGATGTAATTCTATTGCCGCTATAACAGAATAAAATCAATATATAAAGATTGCTCTCATACGACAAATGTAATTTTTTTCGTTGTTTTTATAGGCATGGAACCCTTTGTGCGCGAGTCCGACTCGCACTTGGCCGGTTTTTTTTATTTTAAATGGTTACACCGAATGCGTGGAGCTAGGCCGGGCAGCTAGTAATAAAATATCTTTCTTAATATTTTCCCGTGAAATAACATGGCCGTCTTCCGTTAAAGCCAAGATAATTGGATTTGTCAATTTAATAATGGTTTTTCGCTGATTGGACCGGGGTTTTTAAATTTCATAGCTTTCTATAGAACTGAGACTTATTGGGAGATTTACGAGTATAATGGCTATGTATTAAATTATTTGATATTTTAAAAATATGTTGCCTCTGGAATTCATTAGTCTATATCTGCATATAATGAAGAAGATTTTTTCTATACATCATGCTCATATCCCCGAAGAGGTAGTCAGACGTACATATGCACCCATAATAGCCATAATAGCATTACATATTTAATTAAATTGGTTAAAAATAAAACGTTTATCGAGGGGTTAGCGTACACACTGTAACTCGCTGATATTCCCGCCTCATTTTTTTATTAAAGGGACAAATAAAGTCGCCAGTACTTATTAGTTAATAATAACAATGCTTTATTATAAATTTTATTTAGCGCTCGTCTATAATTAAGTGAGATAATCCTCCAGCGCTGCAATGCTCGATGCGTTGCGAAATTATTATAAGACACAATTAAAGCGAGAATTATTACCAGAGAAATTCTCAGGCGAGAGGAAAAGCGTAAATATTTTCCGGGTCACCCGGGTAGTGGGTTACCAGCCGTTTGAATTTTCCGGGATACCACCGAAATTTGGACAGTCCGCGTGATTAATTTGTCGAGTTCCAAAATTATAAGAGCTCCGCTCTAAAGCCAAGTACGCGCTCATAATAAAAAGGCTGCGATTGATATTTATTGCGGATAGGTATTGTTCGATGACTGACAGGCACCAATTCACAGTAGGTTTACGGTAGTCAAAACGCATTGATTTTAGTTGATTTTAGTCATTGATACACATACATTAGTTGTAAACTAGTTTACTAATTAGTTGTAAAGTAAATAAATCCAAGAATAGACAAAATAATGATGGCGGTAGTTATAATTTTGCTGTACGCTAACTAAACTGATTTTATCTATCTTTTTTCAACACAAGCAAAATAATGAAAGACACAAAATCCGTTCAGTGTTGTCAAATTAGTTGGTACGTGACACTTAAAGCAATACACTGATTATTTATTTTGTCCTATTTGCTTTGTTTTGTCTGTGATGTTTACATGTCCATAGCATGAACAATGTTTTATTTGTTTTAGATTTGTAATTGTGAAAGTTTTAAAATCGGGGCAAAGAGTCTACATCAATAATAATAATACATACCAATAACTTTACGAAGCCAAAAATCAACAATTGAATTAAATAAAGTTGTTACGTCAGGATTATATGACGGAACTAAAATATTCCCTCTCTCTCTTTTTCGGATTTTAAGGAGAAATATAGCATACATTTAAAATAAATTTAGTGTGCATCAGAATCAGCACAATTAGGTATGTCTATTAAAAGCTACTAACTCTCCAGTCATTGACTGCAGTCTAGTTCTCCTGATGATGCTTCGGTTGCGAAGCGAAAGCCTACGTAGAGAGTGAATTGTGTGTCTTGCTTCATCGAGTCTCACAATACTACTGTTTTTTAGCGAGAGTTTGTATAATAATAATTATATTTTGTTTAATATGTATTTCCACAAAGTACCAACTGATTTTATTAACTGTTTAATTAATTTTATTAAAATAAATTGAAATTTATAAAGTTAAAACAAATTGAGACAAATTTCGTGGAAAAATAAAATATATTATAAGGCTTTTATTTTTGAAATCTCTTTATTTTCTGTCGATTATCCAGCTACTTGTCCTGTCTTTTCGAGGGATATGGTAAGCCTACTCGGGACAGGAGGCTTTCGGGGATGCCTTGAGAAAAGCCGTCTTAGTATTGTTTCAGCTAAAGTATTTTTATAAGGAAACAATAAATTATTCTCAATTCCGACATGGCAATTTTGTAGGTTACTTGTTTATTGTTACTAATTTCATACGCGATTCTGAGTTTTGTTTATTGCTTGTTGGGAGTTGTTGATTAAGAATTGTTATATTTGTAATTTATGGCGGTAATGTTTTTTTATGGGATGTGACAGCGGACAAGCACACGGGTCTCCTGATGATAAGAGACAAGGACTATATACACTAAGACAATGTGGATGCGTCCTGTAGTGATGTCCTGTGGTCGGGATGTTAGATCTTATGTGCAAGTCTACCGGCTATCCTACGCTCCGAACCAGAATACGAGTAGGCAAGGCAGTGGATCCGTACCCGGGAGTTTTTGTTTCTTTCTTTTTTGGCTAAAGCTTTTATTTGAAACTAGCTGTCGGCCCGCGACTTCGCCCGCGTGAATTATTTTAATACAGAAATTTTTCCGACTTATAATACTAATCGCGTAAAAACATACCCCTTTTTAATGTAGTCGGTTAAAAAGTAACCTATGTCCTTCCTCAAGGTCTACTCTAACTCTGTACTAAATTTCATCAAAATCGGTTCAGTGGTTTAGGCGTGAAAGCGTAACATACAGACAGACAGACATAGTTACTTTCGCATTTATAATATTAGTTGATGACACAGATTTTACATCTTTTTTCTTCATGATAACAATATAAAAAATGAAAAAAATAAATACTGTCCCTCCTATATCCCCGATAGGGTTGAAGGTTAGGCTTGGGCTAAAAATATTGATATATCAAAATATTGATATTTTTCCGAAAAATATCGATATAACTCAACAATATTTTTTCCCGCGATATATCAACTTTTGATATTTATTTTCAGATATCAAAATCGATATATTTTTAGAAAAAGAGTAAAAAGACAGCAGGCTGTATGAGTTTAGTTACGTTGCTTCAAAAATTATTTTGACAGTTTTTATAAGTAGTAATCGATCGCTTAAAAAAACTGTGATCGCTTACTGCGCAGAAAATATCGATATATCAAAATATCGATATTCTTAGTCGATTTTTATCGATACATTTGAAAAATATCAATATAATGTATATCGATATTTCTTCCCCATTTGCCCATCCCTATTAGGACTCATGATGTGGCAGCCGGCAAGTCCGACACCATGTCAAACCTGGACTACCGAAACGGAGGTCCGAAGCGCATGCTACTAGACCCCCGAGGCCAAAAAACAATATCGATTTTATAACTAAATCTTAAACATAAATTTTGTTTTAATGAAGAGTTCATTTAAATATTTCGAGTATATGCTTTGCTAATTTGTTATTTATATCCAACGAATATTTTAACGTGCTAATCGTTGTGTTTATTTTAGAAACTTGCCAAGTGCGAGTTGAACTCGCGTTCTGAAGGTACCGTACTATATCCAGTATCTATAAAAACAGCCAAATAATCATATTTTAAATTAGAAAACACGTGTAGCTTTTCACATATAACTTATAATGGAAAACTATTTTTTAAAATAGCCAACCGGTTTCGCCTTTTACAGCATCATCAGGGCTAAAATTTAAGTTTTAGCCCTGATGATGCTGATGATGCCTATTTAAAAAATAATTTTCATTTATAAGTTATATGTGAATAACTACATGTGTTTTCCAATTTGAAATATGAATATGTGGAAGTTTCACCAATGCGAAAGTAACTCTATCTGTCTGTCTGTATGTTACGCTTTCACGCCTAAACCACTGAAGCGATTTTGATGAAATTTTGTACAGAGATAGGGTAGACCTTGAAGAAGGACATGGGCTACTTTTTAACCGACTACATCGAAAATAGGGTATGTTTTTACGCGATTAGTATTATAAGTCGGAAAAATGTCTGCAATTTGAAAATTGTCTGTATTATTAAAATAATTCACGCGGGCGAAGCCGCGGGCACACAGCTAGTATAGATTATAGCCAAAAAATCGCTTTATTTATTTATTTTATAGCGACATCTATTCGTTGTCGGGTTGACGCTTAAGGCAAATAGCTCGTTTGTTATATAGGAGACCCCTTAAATATTTACTTTATTCTGTTTTTTATAACTTGTTAGTGCAGATATAGCGGCAACAGAAATACATCATCTGTGAAAATTTCAACTGTCTAGCTATTACAGTTTTTGAGGTACAGCCTAATGACAAAGAGACAGACAGACTGATGGACAATGAACAGTATTAGTAAGTCTCGTTTTTCCCCTTTGGATACGGAACCCTGAAAATAATTCGGACTATATATTTATTTAAATCAGTTTGCGGCAATCAAGTTTTCATGCGGATAAATACAATAGCTTTATTACTCATTCCGAATATTTATGTTAATCACTCAATCGTGATTTTAATCGAATAAAATCAGTTCATTGTTCTTTTATTAATTTAATTAATTATTCACCAACAGAGGCGAATGTCACGAATTTAGTTTTTTTAACGAAGGAATTTGAATTTGTCGCATAAAATTAACATCATCATTACGAAAATATGCGGTTTCTTCGGGGGTGGTCAATATTATAGTGTATTTTTAAACATGGGCGATATTGTATCAACAGGATCAGTGAACAAAAAAAGATGCGTCAATACGTATTCTCGAAACTCGACTCTTTTACCTGAGCGTGGAATGCGCAAACATTTCAACTACAATTAATTTTCAACTCAACTTTTTAAAAAATAAAGTTGAGTTTTTAATGTTGTTGATATTTTTTTTAAGTTGTGCATCCGATAATGTCGACGCGATTGATGGCTTACTTCGTTAATTTAAGTGTGTTTCGTGACTTATTGGTGTAATGCATTCGGGTTTTCGAATTTATTTTCGTTTTCAGGGTTCCATTCTCAAGGAGTAATAAATAAAATCCTCTTACTGAGACTCCGCTTTTCGTCTGTCTGTTTATCTGTCACCAGGCTGAATTTTATGAAGTGTGATAGCTTGACAGTTAAATTTTCACAGACGATGTATTTCTGTTGCCATTATAACAACAAATATTAAAAATAGAATTAAATAAATATAAGGAGTGCTCTCATAAAACAAACGTTATTTTTTTGCCGTTATTTTATCGCATTTGATGTTTTTTTTTTTATTAATTTATATTAATAACAGGTTCGATTCCCGACGGGGACAGGCATTTACATTACATAGATATTTGTATTTCCGTTTCTTGGTGTTTATTAAATTTATTCTAGTATCTATTAAAGTATTTCCATATATTAATATCGTTGATTAACAGTATGTCATTTATTTACTTTTGGGTTTGATAATTTTGTGTAAATTGTTAAGTGATACCTTTATATTGTTTAACATACCTACTTTATTAATTTTATGAATACACTTACAGTGTATGTTTGTGTGTTCTGTTTATTCGTCTAAAAAGTTTTTTTTTCATAAACTGTAGCACAGAAATATACTAGACTTTGGAGATGTACGTGACTTTTTATCTCGATATTTTACGAATACGCGTGGGAGTGCTGAATAACTTTGATACACGGATGAATTCATACATAATAATATTTATTTGTAGGATTGTGAGAATCTCATACACAAAAACAAGCAGCTGATCCTATTTCACCAACTAAACGCATGCAAATATGAATGATAACAAGGAAAAT
The DNA here is from genome assembly GCA_018236625.1 of Lasaia peninsularis. Lineage (NCBI taxonomy): Eukaryota > Metazoa > Arthropoda > Insecta > Lepidoptera > Riodinidae > Lasaia > Lasaia peninsularis. The sequence goes on from DVZL01005475.1 coordinate 11,685, forward strand.
ATAAATTTGCTGTACTCGTTTTGTTGATTTGTTCTTTTGTAGGATTCCGTATTCAACGGTTAAAAACGAAACCCTGTTACTAAGATTCCGATGTCCATCTGTCTGTATGTCTATCACCAGAATGGTAAAAGGTAATTTTTATAGATGGAAAAACAAATACTAAAAACAAAATATGTAAAGGATCATCAAACGTGGTTTTTTTTGTCATTTTTATAGATAATGATACGGAACCCTTCGTGCGCCAGTTCGACTCGCACATAGCCGGGCTTTATTTTATATATTTTATACTTGATTTTATACAAATCAATTAAACAAATTAATAAAATTGGAGTGTCTATTTAAAAAATT
>DVZL01005476.1:0-12030 GCA_018236625.1 Lasaia peninsularis
CTTTTCTTTGATATAAGCTATACCGGGAACTGGAGACACCTATAAAATGATTTTTAAATTTAATTATTTAAAACTTCATTACATTACACTTCATTACATTAGACTTTTACAACAATTCATTATATTTGAGAACATCATTAACCAGACATTGTATAATCAAACTTCATTTGAACATCGTCATGATCCTGTGTAATTACTTCATATTACACTAACCACAGTAATTAACTGAAGCAGTGATTTCAAATCAATGATATACGTATTAGTGGCATGCATCTATTGGATTGTAAAATATTCATGAAGGGGACATATGCATTGCTTACACCAGGACTTTCCAAACAGGGCATGCCCCCTAGGTAGGCTTAGAGAAACGTCAGGTCGTACGTAATATGTAAGATAACATTTCCAAATAAATATTAACGAGTAGGTAACTAAGGAATATGCATTTTTTTTTATGGAAAAAGAAGGCAAACGAGCAAGCGGTTCCCCTGATGGTAGGTGACTATCACAATTTCGTTGCCGACCCTTAAGAAAAGAGTACGCTCTCTTTGTGAAGGTAATTATGTCGTATTGCTTAGGAAACACCGCCTAAAAAAGCTTATAAAGGTTTGTTAATGTTTAGTTTTATAAGCCCTGATGATGCTATAAAAAGTGAAACCGGTTGGCTTAAGTCAAACAAAAAAAATAATAAATATCGTGAAATAGTACAAGTTATCCACTTGTACATAGAGGAAAAAGTGCTTAATGATTTTACTAATTAAAAAGCAAATTAAAATAACAGAGATGAGAAACAATTAAACCCACGTACTCTATTTCGACTTGGGAAGAATCATCAATAGACTTATTATTTCGAAACTGGCAAAGCCTAAGCGGTTTAACCGTTGTTCGACTATTTGGCCTGGCGCCTTTGGCCATTCTCCAGTTGATGCGGACGCTTAGCAGATAGCAATGACCTTTGATTTACTCTGATTTACAGGCAGCTCGTAAGAGGCGAGCAAAGGTTAACTGGGTTTCTATCAACATGAACACTGGTGGTAGAGTGCTCTGCAGCAACTCACCCGGGTAGGGATACACCGCCTTACCTATTCCTGCCGCCATAATGACACTGTCATGTTCGGGTCCGGAGGGTAGGGTAGCCGGTAGACTTGCACATAAGGTCTAATAGCCCGACCACAGGGCAGCGGCGCAGCTACAGCATTTATAGTGTCTATAGGCCCCGGTTGTCTCTTACCATCAAAGACCCGTGCGCCTGTTCGCTGTCTTATACTATAAAAACAAAAAAAATACTGTAAAATTATATCAAAACCTAGACGTGAGTTATCACTTATCGAGGATAAGAAAACAAGTATTGTCTTATAATTATGATTTGTTTATAAAAGAAATTTTTCTATATTGGAACAATTTGAAACTTAATATTTTTAAATGTCAGTCTACTTCCACATTCCGTCCGACAACGTGGTAGAGTTCGGCTACGACTCCCAGAGATTGATGCCACCGTAAAGTGGGGTGTCTTTACAGACATTATTTAAATATTTGAATATATTTTTGATGTATTTAGATTTTGTTTGTCTTCTACGAGTTCAAATAACTGATTCAAATAAAATCAACATGAAATAAGGATATGTAATGTTTTTGTAAAAAATGACATAAAATAAAAAAACATTACCACGCCCATATTCCCGAAAGGGTAGGCACAGAGACATATGCACCCACGATTAGCCGAGGATATGACAAGATGATGTGACAAGTGGCAAGTCCATATTTAGGTTTTCTCACGATCTTTACCTTCGCTGTAATCTGATCATGAAGGGGTTCGAACCTGGACTATCAAAACGGAAGTCTGAAGTACGTACCATTAGTAACACTGTAATATCCTTTCAGAAGTTCAAAGTAATCATCATTTGTAATGTATATTTTTCTCATACTGTGAATAAGGATTTTTTTATATAGGATAGGGCAGCGAACAAGCTCATGGTTCTCCTGATGGTAAGAGACAACCGTGGCCTATAGACACCATAGATGTTATAGGTGCGTCGCCGCTGTCCTGTGGCCGAGGTGTCAGGCCTAATGTGCAAGTCTACCAGCTACCTTACCCTCCAGGCCAGAACACGACAATGTCATTTTGGCGGCAGGAATATGTAAGACGGTGGATCACTAACCGGGCGAATTACTGCACAACACTCTACCACCAGTGAAATTATTGCTTTAAAACTATTACATAATACATTACGATATGCTGTTACTATATCAAAATCTCGGCTACGACGACCTACTACGAGTTTTAACATATTTAGTGTCTATATCAACATATACCTATTTCTTAATAGCAGGAAAAATATAATAGGCTCCGAAATTGCAAAAAAATAATATCACGTATCAAAAATGAGGTTAGGTTGCAAACATTGGTATCTGCCATGAAGCTAAAGTACTATGTGTGTACCTAACAAAGAAATATCCCGAATACACCGTCCTGCTGACTCCTGTCCTGTTAAAATAACTCGGCTTAGTGAGATTGAGATATCCGGCCTTATTAGAGCGAGATAGGTATTTAATATGGCGGACAGGTCATAAACAAAACTATTTTCTTGCTTTGATAAAAATATTTTTCTTTGTTGCAGAAGTCAATAATCGAGGGGTGTGTACTTACCGACTAGACGGTCAAGGCCGCTTTCACATTGGCCCAATTCCTCCGTCTATGACCACAAAGATTCGCAATGCGTACCTATACGGAAGACTTTTATATTAGCAAGTATAGACATGACTTGTATAAGTGAAGCACATGATTATATTTTTACTTTGTAGCTTCGTCTTTGATAAAGTCTTGGAGATTAACTTAACTAGTTTTCTTACATTTGTCAGAGTACTAATGTAACTTATTATTCAATAACTTAATATAGGTAGTATTTTATATGAGCCTTTTGATCTAACGTATATTGAAAAGTATTCACCCTGTTGATATATACTAGCTGTGTTTGCGACTTCGTTCGCATTTTTATTTAATTATTTTATTTTACTCGTTTCTAAAATGAAATTGTAATATAAAAGTAGCCTAAGCCGTTTCTTATTAGATTCCTCCCTTTACTACTAGTGAAAGTCCCGTCAAAATCGATTCAGCCGTTTCAGAGATTAGCGGGTACAAACAGAGAGACAGACAAAAATTCTAAAAATTATTGTTTTGGTATTTGGTATTTTAATATTATATACAGACACTCCAATTTTATTTATTTGTATAGATGTAACTATTGCGCTATTTAATATGTGCACGTATAAGATCTCCAATTATTATCTCACTCAACCAATATTGATTAAGCCTGACTTATTTAAATTATTATTATTTACATTAATAAATGAAAATTTTAAAGCACATCAATACACATTTGAAAGATCCGAGTCTGGATCGAATTACTCTTTTAATAGATAGGTTTATACTTTATATTAATTGTTATGCAAAGGCGGTCTTATCGATAAGTAGCGATCTCTGCGAGACAACCCTTGCAAAACAAAGACATGGAAATAAAATGTATAAATTAGAGCATTGGTGCTTAAACTCCTATATACAATAATGCAATATATTATATTATAATTGTAAAAAAAGTAAAATAAATACACACATACTTAAATACATAAACAAATACATTATTACATACCTACACATACTATCACTACATGGAAACTGATGATGGGTTCCTGATACATTACTTTCATTTAAATATTAATAACCCAAACATTGAAACCAGTGGCCATTCCATGATTCGAGAACGAAAAGATAGACAGCACTACAAACAAGAATTGAATAAATTTACTAAAATAGGCAAGTGCGAATCGAACCCTAAAAAACCACGTTTCTTGTATGGGAGCGATCTTTTATGTGTGTTTTTTTCTTTCACTAAGCTGTCTCTGTACCGGTTGTTAAGGTATTTACAATTAATATAATACAATATATTATATATACCAATATGTTATATCTAAGTATAGACTAAGGGTAAAAGTGGTACCCTATGTACGGTTCGGCCTGTCCGTCACCAGACTGTATCTCATCAACATGGACAGTTGGAACTTTCACAGATTATGTATTTATACTTTAATAACCAATACTAAATAAATAAAAATCGTCACGCTCATATCCTCGGAGGTTAGGCAGAGGTAGATATGCACCCACGATTAGCCGATGATACGAGGTCTCATTACGTGACAGGTGGCAAGTCCGTCGCCACATCGGGCATAAATCTCGGGCTTCCTCACGTTGTTTTTCTTCACCTCAGAAAATTTACTAAAGTTATAACTCATTGTTACATAATAAATATGGACTGCCGTTTAAAAATAGAATTAAATTAATTATATTGATAGGGGGCTCCCTTATAACAAACGTGATTTTTTGCAGTTTTACAGTTAATGGGACCGAACCTTCGCGCGCGAGTCCAACTCGCACTTGGTTGGTTTTTCTAATTTATATGATAAGACAATGAACGAACATACAAATCTCCTGATAGTAAAAGGCAACCGCGGCCTATAGACATCATAAATGTTGTAGTCGCATCTGCATGTAAGACTACTGGACCGGAATACGCCTATGTCATTTTAGCGGCAGGAATAGGTAATGTGGTGGATCCCTACCCGGGCGTTACTGCACAGCACACTACCACCTTCTTGATGAGAGTGACCCAGTTAATCTATTGGGAGTTGCCTGGGATTGAGACAGATAGTATACACAACACAGGGGACTCGAACCGATAAGGCGTTAATATAAACCAGTGCCTTAGTTTTACTAAATGGTATGAAATCAAATAATCACTGCTAGCACTAGCGATCCTGAATATTTTTCAAGAATGTTATGTCTAAAATTATAAGAGATTTTCCTATAAGGCCATATTAATACTATTTATAGAGTTATTCTGTATCCGTGCCAAAAGACCTGTTGAAAACTTTTACCATAGGTATTATTTCACCTTTAATATTTCTTGCTTTACACCACACAAACATTTTGGAACAACAGGTAAGTAACAATTTTTTCTAGTGTTGGTCCGGGTCCTCTGTGTAGAATAGACCATCTGCTTTTCCACCAAGCAGCTTGTAAAAGGAGAGCATAGGTTGTCAAGGTCGCTGCCAACAAGACCACTAGTGGTGGAGTACAGCAACTCGCCCGTGCAGGGATCCACCGCCTTACCTATTCCTACGACCATAATGGCAATGTCGTGTTCCGGTCCGGAGGGTAGGGTAGCCAGTAGACTGGCACAGTAGGCCTAACACCCCGGCTACATGACAGTGATCACGACATCTTGCCTCACTGTTTAATGCAGCTATTAAACACAACCGATCTAGGGTACTGAAAAATCCCGACCATGGTCAACGCTATGGTAAAAAAAATCAAAAATCTTTATTCAGTATCAGTTTTTACATAATCGGATGTTTTTGGAGTCTCCTATTAAGTACATAGATGTACTTGTATAGGAGGCGCCGCTCTTCCCTTACATATAACACTTTGATACCTACAATACCTACAAAAGCTTTTTAGTTTTTATAAAGGTAAGTACACCAATATTATTTCATATTATTATCTTAATTAAATCTGCAAGAGATATTATGTGTGTGTATATGTATGTATGTGCGCGCGTGTGTGTGTGTGTGTGTGTGTCCGCGTGTGTGTATGTGTGTGTGTGTGTGTGTGTGTGTATTCGTGTGGCTGTAATGAGGATGTGTTACTTGATTAATGCTTCTACCTTCATATAGCTTTGATTCTTAAGCCATTCTGTCAAAATTAATTTAGCAATGTAGAAAGTCATGGGATAAATGTTTAAATTTTTATTAAATTTATTGTAAATGGTAGCAGATTGGTTAATAAACTGTCTATTTGCAAATCTTGTTTTGGTTACAGATATCGGTGCAACACTATACCTTCGCCTCTTATCCAAGTTACTTGGGTCATATTCTAAAGTTCTGTGCAATTTAATGAGTTACTTCTGACAGTTATAGAATATATAACTGTCAGAAGTCAGAATATTGCAGAATTTGTACAAAGCAGTTGTAGGAAATTTATACGGCTAAAATAAATTAACTTAGGGAACGGGAGGGAGGGATCTTTGTGTCTTTCCAGTTCTAGAAATTTAGTTTTTACGGAACCTCCCCAAATGTATGCATTATATCAAGATTGATTGAGCCAGAGAGATATATAGTGTTTTTTTAATAATTTTTTATCGGCTACATGTCTAATTGATTTAAAGACCCAAGTTAATTTCCGCAATCTACTCATCAGCTCATACTGCATCAGCAACTTTAAGTGCACATACCACGATAATCGCTGGTCAACAACCACACCTAAGTATTTGATATTATTTACGTTAGTAATTTTATTGCATGAGCAGCAATTTGTAAGGGTAACAGGTATGGATTATTATATTAAAATCAGACCTTGGCTGTGTGTTATTATACTTGGTAAATGCAATGTAATTTGTTTTATTTAAATTTAATGTCAGTAAATTAGATTTTAACCAGTAAGCTATTTCAGTCAGTCCCGTTTCAGCAGCCTGTTTAACATAATCCCAGGATTGTCCTGAAAATACAACCGCTGTGTCATCTGCATAGGTGTAGACATGTCCACTTTCTATATTTTGATTGCATAGACTATTTATATATAAGGAACAACGTCGGCCCTAAAACACTACCTTGCGGAACTCCACACGTCACAGTTGATTGCTCACTGACAAATTGGCCTATTTTGATGCGCTGCTTGCGATTGGTAAGGAAATCTATAAATAATGAAAGCGGAGTCCCCCTTATGCCAATAGCTTCAAGTCTCTTCACAAGAATGGGTACAGAGACTGTATCAAATGCTTTTTTAAGTCTAGAAATACTGTTATACATTTCTTTTCCTTATCTACTTCACTTATAATATAATAGCGTCTTCAGTTGAGAGGCCTTTTCTAAATCCAAATTGAGATTTAGAGAGAATACTAAATTTGTCTAAATAATTCAATAGTCTTTTATTGATAAGTTTTTCTACAATTTTTGATAAAGCAAATGGTCGGCAGCGAGGAGTCCTGGACGGCTGTCCTCTCTTTCTGCGAGGATGTCATATCGCAGCATTTTTATTAAAAGAGATTTGACTGGTGTATATAAATATAGATAGTATGTATATAAAATAAATCTTTATAAATTATTCTTGTATAGTAATTATATTGAAAACTTGAAACAAAAACTATATCTTTTAAGTTGGATTTACAATTCGCCCCACAGGTACTTTATTAAAATAACGCTTTATAGAACTAATGCGTTTGTGTAAAATTATCCTCGGACTCAACCCACTCAGTTTTTAAATTTTTACACATTTCATGGACTTTGTTTGTCCGTCCTAAGAGGTTCTTTATTATGCTCGTCTCCTATTGCGCGTCCTTTTATTACTGTAATATATTTCAACAAGACTACAGTGTAATATTTTGTTGTAAAATCGTGGCAATTTTGTATACAAATTGTGTTAGATTTTAATAAGATATAGTTTTCCAATGACCTAAATATACATAAAATATATTGAACAAGGAGCATAAGATTTTGTAAGACTCTGTTCATTTCTTAACTTAAAAATCTACGATGCAGTATAATATAGTTGAAAAAAATGTAGTTGAATACTACATTTTTTTCAACCATATTTGATGGAAAACTTAAACACTAAAGATTATTATGATGCGTGGTCAACCTGACACATACGTTAAAACTTGCTGTGTAAGTATGCTTATTATCCACCCTACTTTTATCCTCTTAGGTTTACTAGTTTTGTTGCTAAGATATTTTTATTAATAATAGTGGTTGCCTGGTTACGGTAGCCCTACCTCTTATCGTTGATAGGTTATTGAAAACTGTCATTAATCGTATTATAATTCCTACAAAATCATTAGAATAATAATAATAATAAGCCATTTCTTTCCAAATATATTTTGATGATTACCTACAGTTTTTAATAATAAATGAATTGGTTAGCTTTAATTTAGAAAGTTACTTTTTTTAGTTTATTATTTAATACTATTATTATTATTAGAGATTTAAACCCCTATTTGGGTAAAGACCTCCTCTATCCTGTTCCATGACTCTTTATCCTTGCCCAACTTTATCCAGTCATTTCCTGCGACTTGTATTATGTCATCAGCCCACCGCTTTAACCGTCGGCTAACATTCCTTTCCCCAACTGGTCCTTTCCATCGTGTGGCTTCAATGGTCCATCTTCTATGTGGGTATCGTGAGATGTGCCCTGCCCATTTCCACTTAAGTGAGAGTGCATGTTTAAGAGCATCGATGAGCTTAGTTTTTTGACGGATGATTTCATCCCTAGTTTTTTTTAAATTCTTATTATTTTTAACATGCTCCTTTCCATTGCTGTTTGGCTATTTTTTATTTGTTGCTTTATTTTGCTTGTATATGTCCATGTTTGGCAACCATACAGCAAACAGGGCAATAGACATGTATCAAGTATTGTCTTTTTCATGTCTAAACTGTAGTTCCCCTTTAGAATTTTTTTAATGCCCAGTACTTCTTCCAGGTTGTTTTAATTCTTATTGTTACTTCCTCTTCATTGCTTGATAGTTTGAATGAGATTTGCTTACCCAAGTAGATGTATTCACTAACATATTCTATGTTATTATCTTTTATTGTTATGGGGCATTCTCTATTGTTGGTAAATATTTTGGTTTTATTAACGTTCATTTCAAGACCGACTTTTGAGCTTTCATAGTCTAGTGATGTCATAATTCCCTCTAGGTCTCTAGCAGTTTCAGCAATTATAACAATATCATCAGCGAACCTGAGATGGTTTAAATATTGTCCGTTTATGTATACTCCCATGTTTTTCCAGTCTAGTTTTTGAAAAATATATTCAAGTACTGCTATAAACAGTTTCGGGGAGAGAGGATCTCCTTGTCTTACTCATCGTTCTATATTTATTTCGTGTCCTCTAGTTTCTAACTTAACTCTACTCATACAATTTGCTCAGATATATTTCTATATGTTGATGTATGTATAGTTAATATTTGATTGCTGTAATGCATTTTAGATTGAAGAATGGCTGATGCTGTCAAAATCTTTGCTGTAGTCAATGAAGGCCACATACAGGGGTCTATTATATTCTCCTTATTTTTCTATCATCTGCTCTAGTGTCTGTATGTTGCTTGTTCCTTAGGTTGTTGCCTATCAATGTCATCGGATATTCTCTTTAGAATTAAAGATGAGAATAGCTTGTATGTACTTGCCAGTAGACTTATTGGTCTATAATTCTCAATATCCAAGCAATTTCCCATTTTGAAAAGTAAAATTATTTCTGACGTGCACCGTTGTTTTGGTACTTTTCCTTCTTCTAGTATCATATTGAACAATTTGGTAAAATGATGTATTTAAAATAGGTGCTCCAATTTTTAGGGCTTCGTTGAATAATCCATCTGGTCCGGGGCTCTTGTCAGCCTTCAGCTTTTTGATGTGTTCTAAAACTTCGGATTCCTCGATTGCCCTGATGCGGTCCATTGTATTTATTTGGATTATTTGTGTTTCTATTTCAGTGTTATTTTGTTGATTGTATAAGTTTTTGTAAAAATTTGTTGCCTGGTTTATCACCTCTTTTCTAGAACTTGTTTGTTGTGAATTTTGTTCGAGTTTTTGAATCCATGACTTGTATGTAGTTAGCTCTTTTGATCTTGTTTGTTGTTGCTCTTTAGTTTGTATGCTTTTTTGGCACTTCTAAAGTTCTTAATATTCTTTGAGATAATCTCGTATCCGTGATTATTGTAGTCCTTACGGATTGACTTGTTCCTCTCTTAGTAAATTCAGCTAAGTTGTTCCCTCTTTTCTTTGGTTTTGTTTTTTGTATGTAGCAGCTCCGTACGCTTTTCTATAAGTTGGATAGTGTCTTTAGAGAAAATTTTGTGTTGATGTGGGCACACCCTATTTTTGTGTTTTAAGCTTTCTGTCATGGCTTTTTCTAGTATGTTATAATATGTTTGGATGTCGATATAATTTGTTTCTATGTTTTCTGTATAGGTTCGTAAATTTTTATTGTATTCTTTGATTTCTGTCTCCGTTTTGGGAATATAAGGTGCTGTTATGTAGGTTTGCCCTCACAAGTCTGTGATCGGAGGAAAATTTAAATTTGCTTAGTACCTCGATATTAGTAATAAGTTTATGGTGGTTTATCATTATAAAATCTATTTCATTTCCAGATTTTTGGTCAGGTGATAACCATGTCCAACTGCGGCTCTCTTTTGTCTTGAAGAATGTATTCATTATTGATAGTTGATGTTGGTAAGCATAGTTTAAGAGACGTTCTCCTCTTTGGTTACACAATCCGTAACCATATTTGCCCATTACTGGATAGTTGTTTGTTTTTGGGCAACCTATTTTTGCAATGAGATCTCCCCATAACTATGACCTTTCCTTCTGTCTTAGTGTGAGCATATTCAACGTCTTTATAGAATTTTTCAATTTCTTCTTCTGATGCTCTCTCCGTTGGTGCATATCCTTGGATGTTAGATAAGGAGAAACTTTCAAATTTTAATTGTAAAAGCGCTAATCTTTCTCAGATTCCAATAAAGTTGGTAATGTTATTTTTATATTTTTTCCTGATTATAAATCCTACTCCGTGTAATCCTTTAGTTTCCCAATGAAGCAAAAGATAAAGTCACTGTACTTTTCGATTTTACAACCCATTCTTCAGATTTTTGCAAGACCTACAATGTCCCAGTTAATATTTTTAAGGCATTAGTTAGTTCGAGGAATCGCTCTGTTGATGCTAGCGTTCTTACATTATAGGTGCAAATTTTTAGGGTTTATTTTTTAGATGGATTCATTTTTGTATTTGGTGGAGGGTTGTAGTCTAATTCCCCACGAGGACAAGTCGGGTTGGGGAATGTTTTGTTTTTATTACCTTTTGGTTTCCGATTATTTAGAGTCCTGTTCCGGTGGCCGATGACGATATCCTATGCTTTCTGAACAGTTTGTAAGTCGGCAGAAAGAAGAGAGTTACTTCTATTCCTCATCACTTCGAAAGCATTTATACGATTTGCTTTTTCTAATAGATGTTGTTTGCGGGGGTGTTGTAGTGCATTAGGCGAGTTTGTTGGTTGTATTTTTGCTTTTCTCATATCCTAGTTTCCCCTGTTTGATAACAAATTTGTCGTAGTTTATGAACGCATAATTGCCTTTCTTCCTTTTCTCTTCAAGTTTTGGTAATAGTTCTTTTCTCGCGGCGAGGATTTCTTTCGGGTAGTCTTCGGACACATACACGTTCTTTTTTAATTTCCTTCTATTCTTCAGTATTTCATTTTTTTTCCACAGGTAGGTTTATATCCCTATCTTCAAATATAATATTTAGATCGTCTTTAAATTTATTTTTGATGATTTTAACAATATTGACAGTTGATGTTTCAGTTTCTTTTACTCCATATAAAATAAGTTGTTTAGCCTTTTATGTTTTTCGATATTGTATTTTTCCTTTAACTTCTCGTTTTCTGACCTTAATTCCTGCATTTCCAATTTAATGGGAATTTACTTTTCTTCCATTCGTGTCAAAATGTCTTCGGTTTGTTTTGACATTTCTATTTTCATTTGGTCGAAAAAAGATTGTAAATTATCCATTGTTCACTGCTGTCACTTTCGTGGAATGGAACGTTGTTTTTAATATACGTTACTAAATTGGTAACACTGATCTGACAGTGACAGTATCGTGAGTTGTCTATGCTTAATTGACAGATAGCCTCAAATGTTTCCACAATTTTTATTGCTGGATTAATCACTTTAGCACAGTTCACACACGGCTTTCACTTTTTTGCCACACAGTTTAGCACTATATGTTTAGAGTTCAAATGTTATTACGTATGTTTTCACGGTATATTCGCAGTTAATGAATCGAAATGCGGAGCTCCGTACAACACGTCTTTATGTGCGTGCGTCAGAATGGCTGGTTGCCTGTGACGTTGGTCTATGAGACTATTCAAAAATTGCTACATAATTGCTTATATTTGCTACATGTAATAAATAATTGCTACATAGGATAGATATTTAGAA
>DVZL01005477.1:0-12029 GCA_018236625.1 Lasaia peninsularis
GGATCCCTACCCGGGCGAGTTGCTGCACAGCACTCTACCACCTAGTTAATGTCACGGTGTTGGTGACAATAGATCCTGTGCTCGCCTCTTACGAGCTACCTGGGTGGAAGGCAGTTGGCCTATTCTACAACGGAACCCGGACAAACACGGGGAAAAAACTAAGGTCTCCCCATATACCTACAACCATCGACATTCGCATTATATATCTACTTTGTCATCATATTCATCAACATCGAAAACACCGCGACATAGAAAATATGCCTAAAAACCGTCGCAAGCGCGATTTAAAAGCCACTTATCTACCTATATATAAAAGAAGGACGGGTTTGTTACAACACTATACCATAACAGCAAAAAATCGCATTGATCTGTTTTTAGTATTTGTTACTAGCGCCCCCCCGTCTTCAAACGACTTTTTTATGCTTATTATGTAAATGCAAACATCCTCTATCTATTAAAAAAACCGCATCAAAATCTGTTGGTTACTTTTAAAGATTTAAGTATCATAGGACTTTGTTTCATACTATGTAGTGATTATAGCGGGTACAGAAATTCATCATCAAAATAACACTTTATAGCTATCACGGTCCATGAGTTCCAGCCTGGTTAGAGAGTAACAGACAAACGCTCTGTGGATTCATAGTAAAGTGTATCAGCTTTTGCCCTTTGGGTACGAAACCTTTAGGTTAAACTTTAACTGATCTAACTACAAAGTAAGAAAGTTATATGATTGTGTTATGGGTGTTAGTCTACGATACTAATACATAAAACTACGTATATCTATATAATGCTAGTGCATTAGAACAAATCAAAGAAACAAAGATTTAGATGACTTTGATGTTGAAATTATGCGTATATTTGTAAATTGAGATTTTATTAAATTTATTTGAAAATCGTTTTTACTGAAAGTCTACTCAAATGCTTAGATAACTTAACATTAACTTTAAAACGTGATATACATTATACATATATCACTACATATATAATATATTTAAGAAAAGAGGATCGAATTTTGAAAAACCGGATTCCATTGTGGAAGGAATAAAAAGGGCTCTCAAATAATTTAAATGCAATGAAATCGACTTAATTTCTCAAAAAACTACTGAACCAACTCCGATATCTAAGCCCTATCATACAAAACAAATAAGGTAACATACAAATAACCAATTGCAAACCTATTTATTTAAAATTGTTTAAACATACAAGAGTCGCTTAACGGATTTTGATTTATATAATATTTTGTGTATTAACTCGACTAACCTATTAATATATAAAAATTATCTTACAATTAAACGTTAAAAATTTTAGAAGACAGACAAACTATACCATGTCATGCCAAAAAAAAAATAAGAACCATACGATCCTTATATCGAAAGTAGACTTTACTACGAAGAGCTTTCGACATATTCAGTCTCAGTCAGAGCTGACTCATATGGCGAGTATGAAAGTGCGCGACACTAGTCACGAGTGAAATAACCTTTTCAAGTAACAAAATGGCGCTAAGTGTAATTGGAAGGTTAAATTTATTATAGACACGATTAATTACATCAAGTTACGGTTTTTGCTGAGCAGCAAAAGGCCAACATACCTGCCGGTTGGCGCCGGCATGCCGATTGCCGTAGTGTGGCGGACGCGGGGACAAGGGGGGACGAGGGAGGTCACTCGGTGCATAGTGTAGTACATCGTCTTGTCGATATCCAACATTTATCTAAGTTTTGCTTACATTAATTGAATATACTTACTTTGAAACGTCATTTATGTTACATCCATTACAAACATTTCGAAATAAATAGATTTACTAATTAAGATTTCGTGAGATTATTGTGCACACAAAACAATTTTGAAATTATTGTCAGTTTTTACGAATTTTTGACAAAGAAATACAGGCAGTCTATAAACAGTTTCAGTGTTCATATATTAGATATATTAAACAAAGACGGGTTTGTTACAACACTTGTTACTCGAGATCTGCTGGACCCATTTTCATGGTTTTTGATTTCTTGAATTTATATTTATATACTTATTCATCGAGTTTTGATTGTTTTTAAGATGTTACTCCGATAGGTATATAATTATGAAAGATGAATCATTTTCAATATATGTTTAGAACATATGTCAAACATTTATCGTTCCTGTCTAATACTGTAAGTAATTATTGACATTGGATTGCATGCGTTTAGAAATATATTTTGTGTAAATTAGGTATTTAAAAGAACGAATAAACTATTGGGTGTATTTAATTTTTTAAATCAATTAAAAACGTTGAAAAGAGTATCAAGCAAGATACTTAGAATTTCTCAAATATTTATACTTGCGTTCAAAAATAATGACATATGATTAGTATTGTCGCGAACGTTCAGAAAATTATTTTGTGTAAATTAAAGTTTCTATTTCCGAAAACAATATCTAATATTTATTCCATAGGTTAATGGAAAAAAATGTATTTTTTTAATTTTAATTATGTTTCTGTTGGATTATTCGTCACAATAAAATACTTTTATATATCTATCTATATCAATATTTATTTTGTGTCATTGTATTCAAATTCATGTTTATCAAAGCCTAAATTAGTTTAGCTACAAGGTAACACGACATTCCTTGACTGTTAGGCAGTACGAAGTACGCCGGGTTAGCTAGTTTCTAAAGAAATCTAAAATAAAAGTAGCCTAAGTCGTTCCTTATTACATCAACATCACTGGCAGGCCCAGTGAAAGCACCGTCAAAATCGGTCTAGCCGTTTCAGAGGTTAGCGGGTACAAACAGAGCGACAGATAGACAGACTAAAAAAACTAAAAAATAGACATAATTTGTTTATATGTTTATATTTATATTAGGTATAATATGTAAATTTGGTATATTGTTTCCAAAACTTTATATTTCTAAAAGTATATAATTTAGTAAATACCTATAAATTCAATCAGTTCTAAGCACATACGTTGGCTTTGGTTTCACTTTACAGTTAAATTAAATAATAAAATATTTTTATCGACATCGATATATCATTAGCATCACTGGTTGAAGTTGAGTGAGTAGCGGGGCACCCGCCTCCCCATGCCTTTCCCTCCGCGCCCCCCACCAGTATATAACGGCTGTTCAGCACGCGCGTCGCGTCTTACGTTCTAAGCCGCCGTATTGTTAAGTGCGCACGTAACAGAAAAGCCACGCGGAGTCAATTGTGAAAGTGCGATCGCAACGATTTCTCGGTAGTGAGAGTAAACCGAGTACGCTCACAGCTTGGTGGAGTCTAATACTGTGGTGTGAAATTCTTTTGTGAATCCAAGACAGAGTTCAATGGAAGCCAGGTTCGTGACCTGCCGAAGCTTTCAGCAGATCAAGCCGCCCGAGAAGAGTTTAGCGCCGTCGCCCCCGACGGTGAAGGGGCTGCTGTCTCGCTTCGGAAGTCAAGCTCAAGCTTTATTTGCGCCGAAAAAGCCAAGATTCGGCTCATCAGTAGCAATTCATAAATTACGGGAGACAAAGTGGTTTAAGCACGATGAACAGAACATATTGTGTGCAGTTCTCGAGTCTGGGTTTGTCTTGGAAGTCAGGGCGATGGACCCACTGCCACCAGATTCCACATTGTCCCCAGACTACCATATGTACGCCATTGCAATGTGGAAGAAGGGCAAAGGTACGTAAAACTTAATAAAATACCAATAATTGATTAGTGTCAACGTGATACGCGTGGCCATCGAGCCGCGGTTGAACACTGAATAACTTTGGCATCGTTATAGCGGTCGCACTCCATCCTAATGACTTCACAATAGGATTTGTAAATAATTCATGTTTAACGCGCCTACGTGCTCGTTCGCGCCATTTAATGACTGGCATTTCATTGTAATTTATTAACCTCCGATGGCCTTATCACCTTTATTTTACAATCTTTTCATAACCATTATCAGTACGCCAATTGATTAACATTCAATTTTAATGTGTACAGAAAAAACAAAGAACCCGGAACAGATAGAAGTGTACACAGTTCAGCAAAAAGGTGTACGTAAACGCATTATCAAGACAACCTTGGGTGCATTTTGGAAAAAAGATTCCGTGATAAGGATCAACAATGTTGATGACAAGCAAGAGACCCCCAACAGCGAGAAGGATATTCGGGCAAAGGTATAAACAAACACACGAAACACAAAGTTTCCAATTCGTATTAGGTGATTAGAAAAATTATCCAAACAAGTCAATGTTTTTAATCAAATATTTATACTTCCTGACAAGTAACGTAAGTTGTATTAAATTACATAACTCTAAAATGCTAATTTAGTCACGCGACCAGTCATAAATTTTACGGATGATCAATTGCTAATGCATTTCAAATGAATAATAGATTTTCTAGACAACACGATAAGAACAGACGGGATTGAATCGATTACTGATTTTACTGTTCAATGATTCAAGGTATTACTTATTAGACCAATACCTCTTCGATTCGCCAACCAATTTCCATTAGAACTTGTCAACCATAGTGGTTTTTTTCCAATTAAATATGTAGGATAGACGTCAGGATTGGAAACTTCTCATTTCAGATAGCTCCAACGGGGCTTTCATTTCGAAACGGTGGAACAGCTACTAAGGAGCTTCTACTGATTGCAGCTTGACATGGCAACGAAATCCAGGTTCGAGAGAAATTGGCATAACACACTGCATTTTGTCCACTGGTGCAGATATGGTGAGACGCCACAGGAAGCTCGTATGAGACAGGTAATAAAAAATATGTTAAATAATATTAAAACGAAAATTCTAGAACCATTGTTTCGCGCAAACCCCATTTTGTGATAATCGATAGCATTTTAGTCTACCGTTTGAACTTTTTTACGCTTTAGCTGGTTTGTGGTTCTGGAATTTCTCTATCATATTACTTTAAACTATCTTTCCAATGTTTTTCCACTTTTTCGCTTTCACATTTTATCATATGAAAGAAGAATGATAAACCTAATTTGAATGTGAATTCTATAAAGCATGTTTTTGTCATTAGTTTTAATTTCTTGGATTCTATAGTTTATACCAATTTAAATTTATTTTGGATAAAAATATATCTATCAAGAAGGTTGTGTAGGATTTGTTTTTGTTATTTGGTATAATAATAATTACTACAAGGTATTAACGTCTAAAACAACTCTTGCACTATTTTTAAAATCTGTTTTCATAAACAAATTTAGAGTAAGACTAATAATAATCATTAAAAATACTTTGTCATTATTTAAATAAGGAAGACAATTATGTTATCGAAATATTTATCTTGAGTAATTAACTTTTGTCATTATGATGACAGTATCGTTAAGGTCCATTCTTCACAAAACTCATTTGATATTGCTTACCACAAACGCTTTTGTGATCGTCAATGCAGTTAAGTTTCGATGTGTTCGCATTGTTGCTTTCATATCGGACATTGAAATTGGGTACACGTGTCAATAAAGCATGGGGCATCACAGGATACGAAGTGAAAAACGAGACCGCACAAAGTAGCCATTTTGTTACAGATCAGCTTAACGACGTCGAAAACACCTATGATCATCATCTTTTGATGGTAATCGTTGTGGCGATTTGGAGAGCTGGCAACTTTGCGATTACCGGTGAGGATTTATATTTAAAATGCCGATTGTACCCCGAATTCAATGTGCCCCTACTGTTCAATATTTACTGTTACCAAATTGTTTATTTTATGTGTTCTAATTTTTGTTTATTAACTTTGTCTTTGTTCCGTTTTACCCTAAGTGTTATCGCTTTAAACTATAAACACGCAGATTAAGGTCAATCAATTATTAGGTTGATAACCTTTTAAAGAGATAATTTAGGATGTTTAAAATTACCACTGACTCATTGCATAATGACAAGGCCAAAGCCTACTAATTTGAAAGGCATTTCGATAACTGTAAGTACTTCTCTTGTCAAGGTCCTTTAGACTTAAAAATATATAAAGCCACCGTTTTTAAATCTCATCATTTGAGCTTAATATAAGCATTACAAAAATATTATCGACTGCGGAGATATTACTTTTCAACACTTATATCCTCATAACAAAAACTTTATCTTCGTATGTTTCCAATTTATCAGTCCGTAATACAATATACGGACACAAAATAACAAATGTTAGCTTTGTGTAAAACATTAAACTATTGTACATTTTCCCACGTACTATTAACTTGTGTGACCCTCGCTTATATACCTACAGTGGATATAGTTTTTCATGCTTGTTTTGTCTAATTTGTTTTCTTATATAATTTTATTTTACTAATACTTTGATTGTACATATATAATTTTGAATGAACTTGATTTAATTTGCAACAATATTATTTTAAATTATCACACACAGAAAAAATATTTGCTTTTCAGTATATTATGTATTAATAAGATATTTTTAATTTTAACTCTCTTACATTGTTGAGTAACATGTTGGATTTGGTGTAAATTTACACAGACCATTAACTGTTTTAATGTACTTATAAGATTTTCATTATTTTTTGAAGATTTCTTTATTAAGAACAGTGTTAAAAATTAAATCTCAAACAATTAATACAAATTTAAAGCGCTACACACTTACAAATCTCATAAAGTTAATTATCAAAAACGGATTCTTTAATAAATGTAACATAATGTTATTATCAAGATCATTTTTAACTTTTTTTGGTTTTGCTAATTAAAAGCAATTGTTCTCGTTTCTTCCCAAATAACACAATAAAAAATTCTTTCTTTTGTTAACTTGTGTAAAAGCGATATTTCAAACAATAAATACGTCGACCCACGCGTCACGTATTTGTACAATGAAATCATCCGTCGACGACATGTTGCAAATTGCAAGGACGCTTCTTTGTGGAGTTATTTACCGCCGTCTGTAACATCGTCTACATTAGAAAGAGCTGAAGCTAGTAAAAAATTACTTAACACTATCCAAATTCCACTGTTACCTGTCTTTTATTTGACTTATTTATTTTGAAATTGCTTTGTGGATTTAAATAGTTTTAACTGTTATTTCTTGTTTTAAAGTTTTCAGCTAATAATATCTTAAAACCCGTGAAGTTTAGATTCATTGTTGAACAATTAAAAGAATAAAAAATAAAGTTCTTTAGCTAAATGCAATAATGGACGACTTTAATTTATCATAGGGATAATAAACGCGACATCCGACAACTAGAACGATGATAGTTGAAGCCATTAGGTCACGTAAAGAGAAAAATTAGTAACTGATGCATGGTAGCAAGGGGAGGTCAATACTAGTAATAACTCTTATAAGTTCACCTCAAGAATTGTTCGTTTTTATCTCATCATTCAATACAATCACAATGCAGGACGCGATAGACTTAATAGATTCTAGGATGAACTAGTCATTCTCAGTTGGTTCAAAAACGGTTATGTTAACGTAGACGGTTAAGCTAATTTAGGCACGTGTCATGGCAACGTGACCGGTTCCATTGTGAAAGTGATAACAAATTACATACGACTATAAATTATTCAAATGTTATAGGGTTTAGACAATTTTATTTCAACTACAATTGTGTAACAATAAATATGATAAAACACAAACATCTAATAAAAAATAAGGTAAATTGATAATAAAGTTATTCAAACGTTACAACATTTTTATCGATTTTGAATAATAAACAACAAAAACATTTGAATCAATGCATTTAAAAACAATAAAATGAGTATAGATACCCAAATACTTTGTTGAATTAACAATAACTATGTAATTGTGAAAAAAGAATAAATAATATGATTAACCAAATTAAATAAGACAAGCAAGTTCTCTCATCAATATTTGTCTTCATTTTAAATGACTAGTAAACTCTAAACCTTGAGACACAATTAATTGATATTTAGGTTAATTACAAGTTAGTTTTCATTGGACCACGCCATATTACAAATACGATAATTGTTAATTAATATTCGTTTTAGGCCAAAAATATATCGACCTACATTATCCTCAACAGAAAACAAAGTAGTGACACTAATTATAAACTTTTATGGTATTGGAAGTATTATTATACGAACTTTTTTATTATTGTAGTAGTATATGATATTCATATTCTGTATTCGTAGTAGAACACAAATCCACACACGTGAAAAGATTCAATCAAAGATATTTGTTTATATTTACTTAGTACCGTAAACTCTTACTCTATAGTAAAGTATTAAAAAACTTAAAAAAATGAATATAATGAGTAGTTTTTTTTAGCTTATAGAGTGACTAAAAGTAATAAATGATTACAAATACGGAAAAAAAATATCTAAAATGTTAGAAATAGGGAATAAAGTATACTTAATAGATTATAATATAGTCCAGCATGTGGATTTATCTCTCATAATTCTCGGAAAAAAGAGACATGACGCAATTAGATACAATAGTCCTATTAATAGCGAGAAATAAAAAATAAATAAATTTTAGTAATAAATCACTATCTAAATATTAAAATTTGATTGTATTATATCGATTGATTATTGTTATTTGTGAAAATATTGTGTTAATTATTATGAATGGAACCTAGTAAACTGAATAAAGATATAATGTTATTATTATTAATAATCTCAATTGTATTGTTTCAGATAAGCGAGTCATTGAAGTGGGGCAACATTGGTATGAATATGGGCGTAATGCTAGTCAGCCAGAACAATGCACGTGCAAAGGCCCAATCCGTCTGAGTGTCGCAGGCCGGCAGGTCCGGCAATTGCTACGCCTGTTTCTGGCAACCCTCGTCCAGGAACACAGACTTCGTTTAAAGGCAGGCAAAACCCTCAAAAACTTTGAATATTCAAAAACCATGTCAATATTCATAAAATTATGAATGTTAATTAATTTTTTTTAAAATAATACATTTATTAAATACATAATCTGTTTCACAGAACGTGAATTTTTAAAATTAGAATATATTTAAATATGCTAAAATGAAAGATTTATTTTTAAATATTGAAAATAATATATCAACGACACTGGCAGTTTGTTTTTTTAACTTAATATTTGTCGAATATAAAACTAAGCATTGATTTTTGCGAAAGCATTAAATATTAATGACATGCCAAGACTTATAATTTTAGTGAAAGATGTTACACACTTTTGCCGAGGAATGGATTTTCTCAAACTTAACTTGTATTGACTGAATTTGTCTAGAATTGTGTCCTGAAACATGAAATCTCTCACATACGGCAAGCCAATATTTTTATTTTTATGATTATATTCAGCTAGTTGAGAGTTTTGACAACCGTTAGAAATACAGTTATTCTAAGAAACATCAGGCTATTCAAAAGCAGCCATGAGTACTTCTACTTCACTTTATAATTTCGTATCTTGATTTTCCTGTTTTTTTTATTATTCCTGTTTTTTATTGGTAATGCTCTTTCCAAATTATAGTTTCGTTTTACATTAATGTGAGGGATTGAAAAGCTTTAATTTTTTTGTTAGAAACCATAAATATAAACATTCCTAATATAGACGCGCCCCGCGGCTTCTTATGGTTAACGGATATTATGAATGTGTTTACATAAAAACCTATGTAACAAACTTTACCAATAAGATTTTCGAAATAAGACTGTCCTGAATGTAAATGCGGAATACTTTTGCTTATCGTAGTGCAACCCTTTGTTTGGTCAAAGGTGTCATTGTACTTAAGTGTCAAAAATGAGTTTTCCGCAGACAACGAGTATTGTTAAGTATTCATATTTATAGGTGGTAAATGCTTGACTGTTGAGAGCGTGTTATAACAGAGATCTAGATTACGGTACAAGTATTGATCCAACAAATTTGTGGATCATATTTGTGATGTTCTATTTATATAAAACATTTTTATAAATAAACGGTTTAAATAAAATTTGGTTTTTATTTTAATAATTCCCTTAGTGGTAGAGTGTGGTCGGTATCCGACTTTGACGGTTTGTTTCGGGGGATGGACATATTGTTTAGGGAGTTTTTTCTGTTTCTCTGAAAAACATAACGTTGCCTGGAATTGTATTTGTGTACGATAATAGCGACGGACTTGCCACCTGTCACTTAAAAGGAATAACAACGTAGGTGTATAAGCTTACTAAATACCCACCCATTTTAATATGGGAGTGACTTTATATATTTTAAATAATCGTCGACCACCAATCAGAATAAAAAAAAATTACACTACGTTCGCGATAAGACACAGTGTTCCATAGTTACCAGCTGGCTCATTAACCAATCAAATCACTAATAAGTAGAAAGTTAATTTCACAGTGACAGTTGAAATCATTATTTAAAAACGTTTGTGTCCTGATAATGATTATCCTACACCTATACCTTGATGAATTCTTAATGGGATCGTAGTATCTTCGTGTTAGATGACGTCATCGTGCACCAAACTAAAACAGCAGACCTTGTTTTTGTAGACCATGAGTCTATCTAATAACAGGAGGTAATATGAGTAATAGATTTAGAGTTTGTGACGTCATAGCTATATATTTCCGAAGAAACCGATACTACAATGTACGCCATTGTAGTAAGCTGTGCTTGTAGCTTATATAAAAATGTTAATAGAATTAAACGATGATATCGGTGCGGTGTAATATGGCTGGGTTGTAATTAAGCCACTGGTGCAAGTGTACTAAACGGCAAAAATAGTTGGTAGTAAAATCTTACACAGATCAAATGTTAGTTTGTGTGAAACTGTTCCGTTACTATTTAAAAAAAACTTTTGTTTTTGATAAAACTATATATCTAGATAGATCTTTTTGAAGGAGAAAGAGGCCATATAACATCATTATATTGCCTTAACCTGTTACCTGTATATTGTAAACGCAATAAACTAGTCTTTTTAACTAAATTCAAAAGAAAGAGTTCAATTCAACTATATTTCTAGAGTACCCAAAAGGTCAAAAAAGAACCTTACCTCTAAAACTCAGCTGTTCGTCTGTCTGTTTGTCTATTTCTCAATAAGCTGTATCTCTTGCACCCTGATAGCTAGATTTTTTTTCAGATGTAATATTTCTGTTCGCTAGGACAACAAATACTTAAAACAAAATTGAATTTTTTTGGGGATTTAAATAATATTATGGTATGGAACTCTTAATGACCGACTCCTACTTGGCCGGTTTTATCAGAGGTTTTACCATATAAAGGTAATCAAAATCCAAAAATAGATTTCTGAAATATACTCAATAACGTGTATTTTTATGTTGACTAAGACGACGAAATATACTTGAAGTCGGTTTTGCAACCGAAAAAACTGAAATGCTAATCAATTCGATTATTTTTCAATGTTTCTAACCTCAGAACTTTCGAGTGGTTGTAACGATTTTGATAAAATTTCTTTGTTCGATAATTGGTGCCTCCCGTTGGTCCCATTTCAATTTGATCCAATTCTGACACATCATAATAAAATTGAAGATGAGTTCTTGCAGTTATACTGCATTTGAATTAATAATCATATTTTAAATGAAAACGCACGTGTATTTTTTCACATATTACTCACTTACCGGTTTAGCTTTTTACAACATCGTCAGGGCTAGCAGGAATAACTTCAGTTTTAGTTTACCGGTCGACTATTTCAAAATATTTTTTAAAATATTAAATTATAGTAAAAATTACATGTGTTGGTCCATTTAAAATATGAATATGTAGAAGTTTCGCCAAGAGCCAACGATAAAAAATATAGAATTAGTAAATAATATTGTTACAAGGTGTCTCCATTAAGTTCTATAACTTCAGGTGAAACAGCGAAGAACTACAAAGTAAAATGCCAACCATGAAGCCAAAAGTACTGTGTACTGTGTGTATAACAAAGAGTACAAAAAGCGAGCTTATCTCTGTCCAGAGATGTCTTACAGCTAACCTATGATAGAGAAAAAATATAAAAGAAAAATTGTAGTGCACAAAAAAATCAACAATACAAAATAAAAGTATACTAATAGCTAAGTTACTACTACTTACTTACTACTACTTTACTAGGTGGTAGAGTGCTGTGCAGCAACTCGCCCGGGTAGGGATCCACCGCCTTGGGCCCTGTAGTTCCGGGCGACGAATAGGGCTACGGTATCCTCTGCCTGTCGTAAGAGGCGACTAAAAGGGGGGT
>DVZL01005478.1:0-12027 GCA_018236625.1 Lasaia peninsularis
TTTTTGTTTATTATAAGTAGAAAAGCGTAAATATAAAAAATCTTATTAGTTACCGGGTACTGGTATATTACCGGCATTGCGTGCGTTTACTTCCCTTTACATCCTTTACACCGATGGTGACTTGTCACCATCATGGGACATAATATAATCGTCGGCTAATCATGGGTGTATATGAACCTCTGTCTACTTTTTCAGAAATATTAGCGTGATTCTATTATATCAAGGCGTCTTTCAAAAAAATAAAACTACTTATCCTACTTTTATATTTTACTTCCAGCTTCAAAAGAGAAAAATGAACGTGGAGGAAGCTAGGCAAGTATCGTGGTCGTGTCACTTAGCTCTCGATACTCTCTGCCTACTACGAAAGGTACCTAGCGTGAAGATATTTGTGTTATATTTTACCGACCATAAAATGTAGCGAACAGTAAAAATGAATATATATCCAGGCAGATAAAGCTGGTCGCGTAGCATTCGGATTGAAATCGGAGTATATTTGAAAAAAACAATGTAATAGGATCAATTACAGACCCGAAGGTCCGAGCGCTCACGACGCGCTGGTATCTCTGAGACCTTGCTTTCTAACTTTATTCAGATTCTTCTATACTTTTGTATTTATTACTAGCCGTGCCCGCGACTTCGTCCGCTTTTCTATTTAATTAGTCTATGTTATACATTTCTAAAATAAAAGAATCTTAAGCCGTTTCTTAGTAAATTAGCTGTTTGCCAGTGAAAGTCTCGTCTAAATCGGTCCAGCCGTTTCAGACATTAGCGGGTACAAATAGAAAGACAGACAAAATTCCAAGAAATACTATTTTGGTATATGTTTACCTTGTAAACATACATATACATTTAGTAATAAGTGGTTATTTTGATATTACATACAGACACTCAAATTTTATTTATTTGTATCGATGTGCAGTATAATTATAAGTTTTTTGTAACTTCAAAGTAGTACGTTGAAAAGAGAAGCGTGACTATATTTATTTATTCTATAAATCATTTTCATTTCATCACAATATAGAATTCTATTCCTTGCAGTGACCCGGACGCACCGAGCCCGCCATTATTATAGCGGATATTAATGGCCGCCGCAACCATATTGACGGACCATCGCATTAATTAGCTTACGTCGTTTATTACTTTGTTATATATTACTTCAGCGTTTTATTAACCTCTAGCTAATGCAATTTTATTTTAGATTTATTATTATTAGACTGGCCATCGCCCACAGTTTCGCCCGCGCGGAAATACAAGTACACGACGTTGTAAATTATTTGCTTCAGCCCCATCTGTCAACTTAAGTCTATACGAAATTACATTAACATTTTTCTACGTTATTGTTTTAATTTTTAGGATTCATGAAGTAAATATGTAACTAGACATGAGAATATATCAAGCAACTATTCGTCGTTTTTATGCGATCTAAATGTATATAGCGACATCTTTTGGTGGGATTGGGTCGTTCGATTTAGTTTTTTTAGGTAGTGGCAACAACGGTGTGTATTGAACGATTTATAAAATAAAACTTGGCAGCAGACAGTCAAACGGACAGAAGATTCTTAGTAATCCCTTCGAACACAGAAGCCCTAAAAGCAGAATCAACATTATCTTTGCTTTCGTCTTTTGAAATTTAAAAAAATGTACTTGTCAAGACTGGGTAATAGACCTTTGTAATGACTTGCCCGGATCGGTACAATATCCTCACCAATTTATGCACCACCTAGAGAATAGACCTGGTAAACCTGATAAACAACTGTCAAGAGAGTTCAAAAGATGCAGCCTGGTAACAAACAGATACATTCTTTTTTACCCTTTCAATATGGAAACCTAAAAACTACGTCCATCCTTTCTCTCAATCTCGTCAATTCTATGTATAAAACAAACTTGTGTATTATCATTGTTTTTGACAAATGATTCGTCTATCGACATATTGTTTGTTAATCTATTACAATAATGTAGCTAATGTCATCATTTGTAGCCAATCCGTCGACCACAGAGTAACCAGAAGACCATCAATCATGGTTCCGAGCATGTCTTATGGAGTCCACTCTAATCATCCGCAAGAATACCGATTAATTACCTTTTAATAAACGTTTTGTAATACACAATGTAAGCCGCCGTGTTTTTTGTACCATCATTGCAGACTTGATGATTAATTACCCACTATGCTGGGTTTCGTACCCAAAGGGTAAAAAGGAATACTATTACTAAGAGTGCCCTATCTGTCTATCTGTCTGACTATCACCGGACTGTTGTAGCTCGTAATCCGTGGTAGTTAGAAAGTTAAAATTTTCATACTAAAAACAGTATAAAATAACTTTATAAAAAGTGGTCTCATACAACGAATGTAATTTTTTGCCGTTTTTATAGATTGATTTCCGCCCGCGGCTTCGCCCACTTGAATTATTTAAATTACACATATACCTAACTTGTTGCGTAAAAACATATTTTTTTATGTAGTCGGTTAAAAAGCCTAGCCTTCCTCAAGATCAACTCTATCTCTGTACCAAATCTCATCAAAATTGTTTCAGTGGTTTAGACATGAAAGTGTAACAAAAAGACAGACAGATTTACTTTTGCATTTTTGCATTTTTAATATCGGAAGGGATGGTACTGAACTCTTCGTGTGTGAGTGCGACTCGTGCTTGGCCGGTTTTATTCACTTAGATTTCCGGATTTTTCTAAGTCCTTCAATAAAATTTTATTTTATTATTTTATTATTTTGGATTTCATTATTTTGTTGACATTGTCTCTATCTAGAATTATTACTCAAAAAGTGTTGATAGTTTCCGGATCCGGCGTGTTTGTATGAAAAAAGTATGTGGAGGAAGCTAGCTTAGTATTAAAAAGTGTTGAAAGTCTCCGAAACCGGCGTGTTTGTATGAAGAAAGAATATGGCGGAAGCTAGATTATTACGTAGAGTCACTCAGCAATCGACGCTCTCTGTCAACCACGCAAAGTACCTAGCGTGAAGTATATACATGGATGTTATCATTCGTTACTGAGTTAGCTGTAAGAAACATCTTTAGGAGATAAACTCGCCTTTGGTATGTTAGTTTTTGTTTATTAGTTACAACATATTATTTTAAATGATATTTTCGAGTTAAGCTTTACGCCCAAGAAAAAAAGTTTCAACAAAACATGTCTCAAACGTCACTCTCCAAAATAACTCGGATAACCTATTCATATTATATAAATAATTGTTTTAACACCATTCAAGAGAACTTCAAAGAAAGCTTTTGTTTTGTCGACAGATGGCGTTTGTCAATGTATTTACTGCCAGGATTACAGCTCGCCATAATCCACTATGTATTATAAATTACTATAATTATGGTACAAAGGAAGCCATACATAATATTTAATCTTGACTAAACCGCTTTCAACTGTTACTTTAATGAGCTAACTTGATTTTTGATCGGGATTCATTGAAACGTTGTATCTTTACAAAGAGGTTCTTAAAAATGTTTTTTTTTTACCAATACGTCACAAACTGTTTGTTTGTTCTATATTTTTCATCGTTGATTGGTGAAACTTCCACATGTTCATGTTTTAAATGATAAACAAACGTACTTATTCCAATATTACTTGTAATGGAAAATTTATTTTGAAATGGATATATTATAGATTATTTATTGATGACGCTGAAAAAAGTGCTTATCGTTTTATGCGCTATATATTTTTGTGTTTTAAATAACTACTATGTAACAATATTATATACAGAGACTATATTCAATTTTCATAAATATATTAACGATATATTCCTCGCTAGATAAGTAATACACCAACAATTTGGCCGTGGGTAATCAACCTAGGTCTCTATTACCTACATGTAGCCACTTTCACATTGTATATCTGTTTTGTCAATCTCTAATTTTTTTTACATGGCGGAACCATCGGAGATTGTTCTCATTTCCAAGGTTCCGTACCCAAAGTGTAAAAAAGGAACCCTATTACTAAAACTCCGCTGTCTGTCTGTCTGCAACCAGGCTGTATCTCAGGAACCGTGACAGCTATGCAACTTAAATTTTGACAGATACTAAAGACATAACCAAATAATTATATATTGGGTGCTCCCAAACAACAAACGTGATTTTTTGACGTTTTTATAGATATTGGTACGGAATCCTTCCTGCGCGAGCCCGACTTGCACTTGGCTGTTTTTTTTTATATTAAAACTTTCTTTCAATCTCACTCTCTTCAATTGTTACAAAACTTAAAAAAAATGCCATAGACTCGGGAAAAATGCAATAACATTTTTGTAGTTGTATTTCCTTAAAAAAATTACAATAGGTAGAGGAAGCTAGGCAAGCGTACTGGGGTTGTGACACTTGCCACTCAGTACCCTCTGCCTACCCCGCAAGGATCCTGGTGTGAAGATATGTATGTATAATGACAATAACACATTAAAAGTCACTTAAATCAGAATGCTGTTGACAAACAACAAAAATATAAGAATGTATTACTCGTGTCTATTTTCCTCACATTAAGCCACAGTTCCAAGCTGTCGTTTTGGTGTGGAAATAATGAAATAGAAAGTGTTGATCATGTTTTGATACATTTTAAATGAGCATGTGTAATAGAATACCATTAGGTGTGGAGAGCGAACATTGCGGACAATGTTTTTGTGTGATCCAAGATTATTACACAAATTTAAGAAGCAAGAAATTCTTTCCGCCTGCGTAAATTATCAAGGGCAGAATTTTTTACCAACGCATAATACTTAAAAACTGAAATATCGCTATCCATAATTATGATGTTGTAAAAGCAAAGAGTAGTCGCACGGTATATTCATAGGATTCTAATATAAAATATTCACTTCAAAAAAGTACCTTCACGCCTGTATTCCCCGAAGGTGTAGGCAGAGGTGTGCTAGTATATCCACGACTCGTGAGTCCAGTAGATATACTAGATCACCCACGATTAGCCAAGGTACTAGGGTTCATGTTGTGATAGGTGGCAAGACTATCGCCACTTCGGGCACATTCCAATCTCGGGTTATGTAATGCTTACTCAGAATAATCTGAAAAACGTTTAAGAAAAGTTGCTTTTAAAATGTTGTTGGAAAGTTTAATATTTATTGCGTAAAAACATACCCTCTCTTTGATTTATGGCCAGTTTCAATAACCTATTAATGATAAGAGGTAGGGCTACTTTAGATCAGTAACCAGGAAACCACTGTTATTTTTCAATAATTAATACAATATCTTAGCAACAAAACTCTAGTAACTCTCAAACTACGCTTTTATGCCGACCAAACCCTAAGAGATAAGTCAAAATAATGTACTACAGTATAATTATTGTACACCTTAAAAAATCTACAAAAAAGTCTCTTAGGGATTATCCCACAAAAATCACTTTTATTCATTTTTTTACAGAAAGTAAGGGCTTATTTACGAAGCGATTTTAATTTTTTTGTCCGTTTATTGATAAAAAAAAGAATTAACAAATATTATAAATTTAAGCACTACAAAAAACCACGTAGGTTTAACAACCGAGTGCTCATAAAAGTTATTACAGCTAGTAGTACAAATAAGGAATATGCATATTTTTTTTATTATTTTTTTTAACAATACTTCAAGTAATTACATAACTGAAAAAAATATAATAAGCTGCGAGGGAATTTAAAAATACTTTTTTTTTTTAATAATTTTATCAATAATAACTTGAATATTGACTAAAATATGTATGTGGGTATATTTCTTCAGCAATAAAGATTAAATTCTGTTATTTTTTGGGCCATATCTATATCACATGCATATTCCCTATTAGCTTCCCGCTTTCTGTCCCTATGTATGCTTGAAGCCAGTGGCGTAACGTGCGGGGCCCGTGGCATGTTTATCGAAAGGAACTACTTTTTTACCAAATGTGTAATGATAAAATATTGGGAGTACACCGGGGGCACCTTCCGGATGGAGAACCTCTCGTGGCATTTTGCCGACTTGCCATCCTGTAGCTTACACCACTGCTTGGAGCTTTAAAACTGCACAACGGATTTTGGTGTGTTTTTTTTAATAAAAGGAAGTTTTATATGTATATAACATGCATAATAACCCGTGCTATAAAATATTCTCGCGAAATTCACTTATGTAAATGAAGTAGGTTCTGATTCTCTTGCAAACATAGTAAACACGTGTAAAGTAAATGTCGCGGTAAGCTTATAAATATTACTTTTGAGTCGCACGTTCAAGTTTTTAGGGTTCTGTACCAAAACGGTTAAAACTATATTTATTACAAAGACTCTCGTCTATGTCTGTTTGTCTGTCTATCACCAGGCTATATTTAATGAACCATGACTAGAAAATTTAAATTTTCACAGACAAATAATATATTTCTGTTGCCGTTATAACAATAAATACTAAAAATAGAAATATAGTATATCAGCGGTGTGAACAGGAATATGACACTAGAAATGCGGCGGAGTACTCGGTTACAAAAAAAAAAAAGATTTTTAGCTTTTTTATTTAGTTTCATAGATTAAGTACATGATCATGATAGTGAAATGACGGAGTTTAATTAGATATATCAAAAAAACATCCTGTCTCAGAGTTTTACGCTTACGTGCTTCTACGGAGTGGACGCTATAACTCCCATACAACAAACGGGGGTCGGACCCACTTCACCTAGGATCTCCATCTGATATTTTTTGCTGATTTTAATTGATGGTACGGAACCATTCGTGCGCGAGTACGACTCACTTGGCCCGTTTATTTATATTCTCAACAGTTTCCTGTTTCTGTCAGTTGCGCTTATGCAATAATAAAATGAATATCTGAATAAATTAAAAAAAAAAACTGTGCATCGAAGGAGGAATATATTGTAACATTTTCGTCATATTTTTGCCCGGAGTGAATTCTGGTAATAGATAGCTGGGTTAGCTATTTCAAAGCGAAGTGTTAAGTTACAGTGCACGATTAGCTTTGCACAACTCAGTGCTTATCCCAACGTTACTTAATGGAAGTGAGAGTTGGGTTTGTCAGAAGCAGCATGAAAGTAGGAAAAAGGCATTCTATATTGTTCATCGTTGGCGCTTGGTGAAACTTCCACATATTCATGTTTTAAATTAGAAAACACATGTACTTTTTCACATATAACTTATAATTGAAAACTATTTTTTTTAAAATAGCCAACCGGTTTCGCCTTTTACAGCATCATCAGGGCTAAAACTTAACTACATTATAGTCATGAGGGCCCCATTGCCCTAATGTGCTCAGGGCCTCTAATAGATGAAAGACGGCCCTGTCTGGAAATGACACTGAAAAGTGAAATTTAAAGCAAGAAAAAGGAGTAGTTAGTGCGATTTCTTTACCGATAAAAGGAAAGCTTCTTAATAAAGGTGGTAGAGTCTTGCAACGACTCGCCTAGATTGGTGCTCGCCATTGTCGTGTTCTGGTTTGGAGGATAGGATGGCTACCCTTACAAAATTTACTCACTCAAGGGACTTACCATCCCAGCCTCATTTTGACTTTGTTGCTATGGTGTCTATAGGCGACGTGTATTTCTTACCGTCTGGAAATCCGTCTGCTTGTTTGCCTTCCATTATTATAAAAAAATAATAATAAAGAAGAGAACAGGCAGATGTCGCATTAGAAGGAAATAGACTAATAGATAAAGAATTACACATCACCTTTGAACCACAAAGTATGAAAGTATTCTCTGGAAAATCCCATTTAAATATACGTTTACAATTGTACCAACACAATTAGCTGTTTTAACAACACACATAAAATTATTTAATAAACGAATGGAAAAACAGAGTATTGTTAGTAAACAAACTCCAAAAGACGGCTGGGAGCCTTGAGCAGTGCAGCCGACGGCTTACATCTTAACCTAAATTTATCCAAGGCAAATTATACTTTCATCGCATCGAGATAAACTTCAAAAGCATTATTGTAGCCATACTTAATACAGGGTGTTGTAAAATTGCAAATATATTGTATACTATCTATCCTTGGCGCTTGGTGAAACTTCATTTTATGTGATTAATTTAAAAAAAAAAACACTTGCACTGTTTCACTTATTTAATTATTTATTTATTTTTTTATATAACAGCCGACCGGTTTCGCTTTATTCGCTTTATTAAAATTAATCACATAAAATTGCAAAACAGAATACTATTTTTGGATATAAGCTATTACGACTGTTAAGCCAACCAAAGGTGCAACAAGTCTATCGCTGATTTTCCACTGTTTAATGATAACATGTTTTAAGTATACTTAGGTATGTGGTGAGATAATTGAGCACATTTCAGAGGATATTTTATAGTCTAGTTTTGGAACCGATTCTATTTATAAAAAGTTTTAAAAGAAAATTACATTCAGTTTCTATTAAAAATGTACACTAATCAGTTTAGTCAGCAAAATTTTAAGGTTTGCATGATCCGTTTGCCATTACATATATAGATGTACCTACCTACTGGCTGTGCCCGTGACTTCATCTGCGTTTTTATTTAATTATCTTATTTTACACATTTCTTAAATAAAATTCTGAAATAAAAGTAGCCTAAGCCACTCCTTATTACATCAACTGTATGCTAGTGAAAATCCCATGAAAATCGGTCCAACCGTTTTAAAGATTAGCGGGTACAAACAGACAGATTAAAAAAATGTTATTTTGGTATATGTAACTTGTAAACATATTGTGCATTTAGTAAAAAGTAGTTACTTTAATATTACATAAAAATACTCCAATTTTATTAACTGCATAGATGTATAAATAATTATCATTAATTTAAAAAAATAGTAGTATGTATTCCCGGAGAATTACGATTTGGACCTTGAGAAGGGCGGAGTGTATGCTTCTAGTATTCATCCTTGACTACAACACCACTCACCACCAGCTGTTATATCCCCCGATAGATTACTAGCTTTTGCCCGAGGCTTCATCTTTCAAATGTTGATTTTTTTCTCAAAACCTGTTATGTTCTGGCTGGAAATGTATTAAAATTGTTTTATGCAATTAGTTTTAGTTAAATTATTTTACTATACGATTTTGTCATCATAGAACCTGTGCTAATTTTGCGTAGAGTCTCACATTTCACTTCACAAGATTTTCAGAAAAACATAATAATGCATGTATTTTTTTCGTTAGTAACAATTTTACCAAGTAATCTTACCAAGGTTTAGCTTCCTACGTCGAAAACTGCGAAAAGTCCCATAATCTAAAACTTCACCTCTTTTAAGATGTTTGGAGCAGATTTCCAAAAAAAAATTACGCACGTTTTTAGAAAGAGAGTTACAACCTATGTCGCTTTCCATCCCGTCATAGATGACGACGAATTGACATGAATTTTCAAGAGGATATAGATATCCTCTTGAAAATTCATGTCAATTCGTCGCTCCGTTTCACCGTAAAATGCAGACAAACAGACACACATGTATCCACACTTTCCCATTTATAATATTAGTATGAATTATGTTCATTCTCTTAAAATATGATTAATTTACAACACCCTGTGCATGACTAAACGCGTGGAACATTTAACTTTAAGCCAATCGTATAAAGTTCATTTTTGAGTGCACTACTGTGAATCTGTCCTTGGAAATTTCGGAACCGGGAACTGAAATATGTTTACTCGTATATCACGTTCATTGTTTGAACAAACTTCTATTTCGATGTGTTACAGTGAACCGTTCCCTGCTCATTCTCGTGAATCAACGTTTCGCAGTACTTCTGGATGTGAAATTGCGCAGTGAACAAAACTGAATAACAAGTTCATTTCCAGACATTGTTTTTGTGCAATTTTATTAGAGACTAGCTGTGACCGCTACTTCGTCCGCGTTTGACTAATTTAACTTTAAAAGTAGGCTAAGCTACTCCTGATTATATCAGCTGTCTGCCATTGAAAGTCCCGTCAAAATCGGTCAAACCGTTTCAGAGATTAGCGAGTACAGACGGACAAAGATTTTAAAAAATACTATTTTGTTATATGTACCTACTAAATAAAAAGTGGTTATTTTAATATTACATACCACAGTGTCTGTATGTCTGTTTGTACCCGATAAACAGACATACAGACACTATCTCCGGTCCGGTCTCCCCGGGTACATCCATTCTGTTTTCTCAATTTTTCATCTTTCATCCTTTCTACACGACGGAACCATGGAACATGCCTCATTTTTACACCAACACTTTCTTTCAATCCCACTCTTTCTCTGATCCGATAGCATTTATCTTACTTTCATGCTGTTTCTGATATACCCAACTCTCACTTCCAAAAAACGTTGGGATGGGCAGTGAGTTGTGCAAACCTATTGTGTCTCCTTTCTTATTTTCTAAATACATACATTTTACATTCTACAACAATAAGAGATTGAAAGAGGAGCATTTAGTCCTAAGCATTTTATCATCTACATATTCTATAGAGTAACCTTATTTATATTAATTCAAAGGTAGATCTTTTATATATACTCGTAGTCAAGGTGTTTGTTTGGGATAACTACCTGAAAGTAAATCTAGATCAAGATTGGACATTGACAAAAAGATAGGATATTTTATCCCGCTTCTATCTGAGTTTCTCACAGAAGAGTTAATAACCTCAAGCCACAAAAGCTAGTATAATTAAAATAAGACTATCAGGTACATAGACATTTGTACCCCACAATAAAAGTAAAAAAAGTTCACGCCTATTATCCCAAATTGGTATGCAGAGGTGTTCTAGTATATCCACGACTCGTAAGTCCAGTAGATATACTAGAACACCCACATTAGCCAAGGAATAGGGTACATGATGTGATAGGTGGCAAGCCTATCGTAACTTGTGGAACATTCCAGTCCCGGGCAATGTAATGCTTACTCAAAATAATCTAAAAAATATTTCATAAGAGTTGATCTGGGAATTGAACTCGGGACCTTACACGGCTAACAGCCGTACCATTACACCACAGATTCTACACCATATTGTGGTGTAAAATTTTGGTAACATTTTTCTAAAAAAACATATTCCACAAATATTTTTTAGCTAGTAGTCTAGGTCAAGGCAGACTCAAAGAAAAAAGCATTTTAACTAGATTCCTAACAATTTATTTCACTAACTTATGATTAAAAATCAGTATGTCTCATCTATGAGGAAGTTCTGAATGGACTTATTGTATCTCTCCGGTAATATTTCTACAAGTTCTCTCCTTGTTAACCAACTTTTCTTGATTTTCTTCGTGATATCGCCGCTTTCATAGTTAGCGTAGTAAAAGAAAACCTGAAAATAAAGTAACATTTATAGGTTACGAACGAAAAACATGACTATGAAGCCTTCTATAAGGTTCAGTTTTCTCTGTGTACTCAAAACCGGAACACGAAAACGGTGATCTACCAACATACTTGGTGTCGATAGATGATGAAGTTTATGATCCAGAAATCTGTATGTTTATCAAATTATCTATATATAAAAAAAATCTCACACTATTGATAACTCAAGAGCAGATGACTTGATTGGAAATTCGGTGTGCATATCGGGTAGGTATTTCTCATATCCCTAAGTGCGGGCGGTACGAAGTTCGCCGGGGCAGCTAATTATATAATAATTTAGCATAAAATCAAAGAGGTCTTTCTAGGTAGAGCCTTGCAACGACTTGGTACCGGATTGGTACCACCGCCTAACCCATTCCTACCACAATAGCGTCAGCGCTCGCTATTGTCGTGTTTTGGTTTAGAGGGTAGGGTAGCCGGACCAGGCGGCCGAGGTCTCCCCAGGCACCTGCATTTATCGGTTTTTATCAATCTTTAATTCTTCATATGACCGAACCATATGAGCACGCCCTCTCTTGTTTTTACACCAACACTATTTTTCAACGTTACTCCACAAATACGCATGTAAATACGTACGCACGGAGTAGTGTATAGAAAGATTTTTATTAAAAAAGCTAGAAAGGGCCCAAGGTTAAGCCAGAATTCAGTAGTTACGGCGAGAATCACCAAGATATAAACAGACAATAATTATAAAAATATTAGAAACTACCTGTCCGCCCGCGTGAATTGTTTTAATAATACAGACAACTTTCAAAGGGCAGACATTTTTCCGACTTATAATACTAA
>DVZL01005479.1:0-12026 GCA_018236625.1 Lasaia peninsularis
TGGTTTGGAGGGTAGGGTAGCCGGTGAACTTATTCACGCAAGAGGCTTCCCATCCCAGCCTCAGGTTGGCAACGCACAAACCTTTTGTGTTTATAGACGAAGTGTATTTCTTACCATCAGGAAATCCGTCTGCTTGTTTGCCTTCCAATATCATAAAAAAATGCTATAATATATAAAAAATAAATATTGTCACGACCATATCCCGCAGGGGTAGACAGAGATACATATATGCTCAAGGATTAAATATTATCACAACAAACAATCGCGAAGCAATAAATATTATGACACTCCATGAAGCATAAAATCTAGTTTTGTAACAACTCGGCCGGATTGTTACCCCTGCCTTAGTTATTCGTCACAACTTCAGCACTCGCCATTGTCGTGTTCCGGCTTGATAGCCACCATCTGGTGACAGATCATCAGGCAGTATCTCATAAACCGTAATAGCTAGACAGTTCAAATTTTTACAGATACCAACAAATAAGAAAAATTATATATAAAGGCAATGCAACGAATTTGATTTTTTTGCTGTTTTTATATATAATGGTACGGCACCTTTCGTGCACGAGTTGGACTCGCACTTGACCGGTTATTTACCAATATTAGTGATAGGCATGCGCTTAACCAAAGGTATTTAAGTTATTACAAATAGTAATCTTAAATGTACAAGAGAATGGAGGTTAATGCTGAATCATGAATGAATCTCAGTGTTGCAATGCGTCCCTTGTATAGAGCCATCTACCAACCTGCCAGCCATTCGTAGGGGCTGGTTCACTACAAATAAAATCCCATGTGATAGAGTGCTTTAAAGGAACTTGCCCGGGTAGGTATACACACCATCGCCTTATATATTCCTACCACCATTATGGCATCTGGTCTGCCATCATGCCAAATACCCCGACCACAAGATAGCGACGCACCTACAACATCAATGGTGCCTACAGGCCAAGGGTGTTTCTTAACATCAAAAAAGCCGTATGTTTGTTCGCTGTTATATACCAGGAAAAACAATAAGTTAGCGACAATATTATGTCCCACTCTTAAAACCTATACTTAATCCCTTCAATTAATAATAAATAAGTCAAAAAAACGTTTTTTTTTCAATACTAATTCTTTCGGAAACATAATTCATAGATATGTATAGCATCTGAATAAATTATATATTTGACCACAAGGTACATAAATAAAATTACATACATAAATAATGCAGTTAAAAACGCCAAGATTAACATATATTAGGAAAATAAAAATCCCCAAATGCAGTGAGGTCAGCGCAGATTTGTACTTTCGCATTGCATCATATAATTTCGTCAAGGTTACACAGTACTTTTTTATTTTGTCAATATCACAACATATTATAAAACAAATTCGCTTCCTCCTGACTGTCTGTTTACTTAAAACTAAGCAACGGATTTCGATGCGGTTTCTTTTAACAGATAGAGTGATTCATGAGATAGGTATTTATGTATAACACATTAATAATATAGTAGAGTAACATTGATAATTTTTGAGATTTAAAATGTGATGTTCTAAATAAGCGCTTTTTAAGGCTTAACCCTACGAGATAAGTCAAAATAGTGTACTACAGTATGGTACACCTTAAAAAGATCTATAAAAAGTCCACGACGGCACTTTTTATTCTTTACCTTTTACTGGAAATAATGACTTATTTAGGAAGCGATTTTAAGACAGTATTATTTCTTATCCAATGAAGTATTTTAAACACATTATACATTTAATCAAATCAATAGAACCATTTACGGAGATTTAAAATGCAAGGAATTGTCATTAAATGACATTGTCTATATTTTCACCCGAGCAAATCCGGGCCGGGCCACTAGTCAAACCCAATTCGCTAAGCTATTTTTATGCAAGACCTACAAAACATGGACATCTATGTCTTGCAACAGAAAAGGGTCAAAAATAATACAAAAAATTTCGTCGCGCACATATCCACGAAGACATACATAATATACACACATCAAAAATTAGCCGACGATATTAGGTCCTGTGATGTGGCTGGTGGCAAGTCCGTCGCCATATCGACATATACATTTTTCAGATAAACTGAAAAAAACTAACAAGACAAGTGGCCCTACCCGAGAATGGAACCTAGGATTTCGAGTACAAATCGGACACCAACTCGCTCTACCACAGACGTGACAACAGAAGTCCATACATGATTCAATTATAATTATTGTTAACTACCAACAGCTTACAAGTGGTATGACACTTAATTTTTATTCTCCTAATTATTGAAAGCAACGACATTTGTGCGTCGATGCCACATTACCTATTTCTGCATTTTACATCTCTACTTAATAGAATCTCTTTCAAAGTATAATAATCGTTCTCTCACTCAAAGAATAGTGTAACCGTTTTACTTAGTAATACGCAATATCTTAGTCTCCAAGAAACGGACCATTCAATTTTTGGAGCCAATAGACGACGTATTATCCTATTTCCTTCCATTACGAAATCTGTCTGCTTTTTTGTTCTCTTTTTATGACACGTCGCATAAATTGTTTTTTCATCCTATCGTTATCTGACAGACATGGCTTTGAAGCAATAAGACCACCTTTCTGTATCCTAAGTTCAATATAGGTATATTATTAAGATATATTATATAATATTATAAAAATATGTGCACAATAAAGTGAATCAAATCATTCAATGTTATTTTTAACGTTCATTTATCTTTCGCAACAATTGAATTCAGGTAGTTATCGGCTTCGCTTTACATATTTTAATAAAAATAATAAGATACATTTTCGGAAATTCGCCATACTAAATATATAATTGATAATTGATTTACAAAAATTTTGGAAAAGTGGATTAACTTATTTTCTAAACAAGATAGTGGTTAACACTGATTAGAAAAAGAAAAACTAACAGACAAAGCAAGCAAGGAACAAGCAGACAGTGAACAAGCACACAGGTCTCCTGATGGTAAGAGACAACCGTGGCCTATAGACACAATACATGTATTAGGTGCGTCACTGTCTGTGGTCGGACTGTTACACTGTATGTCTACCCTACCCTAAGACAGGAATAAGACAATGTCAGTATGGCGGTAGGAATATCCGTTCTCGGGCGAATTGCACAGCACTCACCACCAGTGGTCATGTTTACTAGAATAACTCAAAACTTAATCATTCGCCAGGCCAATAAAAAAATATCGTACAATAATTTCATCTCATCATCAATATCATTAACGTAATTAATTCATAAATTAATTAGATGAAAAACAAAAAAAAAACGTTCATAATACATATATCCAATTTGCAGAATAAAAAACGAAAACAAAAAAAAATTCAAAACAATCGCCAGAAATGTATGTGACATAAACATAAACACATAGACAGTTGAGACTAAATAATACATTACAACAATCATATAATAAATTCGTCAAGCAGATTGAAATATATCCGTAGTCTCACTAAATTTATAAAAAAAATTCAAACAATAATTGAACAAAAAATCAAACAATAATTAAAGTAATTGAATGTTTGTTGTTTGTTTGATAATTATAGATTTCGTAAAACTGTAATGACATTCTTATAATGCGATAAAACTGAAGGCATCCATTGAGCAATAATACTTGTGGGATTCAGTAGCTGTGGTTTGCGGGAAATATTAATAGGAGAAGCATTTAGAAACGCTCGAGGCTTTTTACTCAAATTCGATATCTTTGTTCTTATTAAACCGATTTTGATGGTACAAGGCAATTCTACAATTCGTGAAAAGTATATCTAAAATACACTCCAAAGAGAAACGAGATTAGAATAAGGAATCTGAAAAAATATATATAACACCTTCAGAATAGTGATAAATGAGCTAAAAAAATTATCCAAAGTATCGTCATTTTCGGATGATTTAAACACAGTCATTTTAGCGTGACGGTGACGTCACGCTAAAATCCACCGGGAAGTGAGAACAATAATTTGTTAACGAAGTGAAATTAAGTGAAGTGTTATTACACGTCACTTTATTAATTTCACAATATATATTATAAATATTGTTTAGTCCCTATGTGTGAAAATTTTCATATTATGTCCAAAATGCAAAAATAAGGATATCAATTGACATGTTGTTGACATTGGACCGTGACGTCACGTCCTGGCTTTCCGTTTTAGAAATTTGCGAGGGAATTTCAAAAATACTACTTTAAAGAATTAATTTTAGTAATAAAACTTGAATATTGGCAAAAATATTTATGGGGGTATATTTCTTCAGCATTAAAGATTACACGTTATTTTTTTTTCAGCCATATCTACATCACATGCATAGTCCCTATTGTCCCCAGTCACCTGAAGAAGCTCTATAAATATTTTATAATATACTTGTATGGAACAGCCTTTATAATATACTAGCGACCCGCCACGGCATCGCACGGGCCTACTATGCATTTTATATACATAAAAACCTTCCTCTTGAATCACTCTATCTATTTAAAAAAACCGCATCAAAATCCGTTGCTGAGTTTTAAAGGTTTAAGCATACATAGACAGACAAAAAAATGACGTTGTTTTATAATATGTAGAGTGATGAGTTAACACTATTATTTTGCCTAAGTATGAAGCCGAAAGCAAGACGCTTTTAGATTTTATGGACAACGTATTGGTACGTTGTCCATAAAATCTAATATTTTAATCAACGCAAATAAAATGAGGTAAAGTGTGATGAAGTCTGAGAAGTATGAAAAAGTGTGATAAAGTATGGTAAAGTGTAAGTGAAGTATTGTAAGTTGTGGTAAAGTATAGTAAGGTATGGTAAAGTATGGTAAAGTTTTGACATGTTTCGTTACCATATACTTCCGTTTTAGCAAAATATTCGAAATATTTCGCAAAAAATTTCATAACGGTCAGCCCAGCAGTGTTGCGCTAAAAATGAGTAACAAAGATACTTTCGAAGGCAGCTGGTTTGTAATTGGCCGTGTGTATGTATGGTGTGGAAACCAATAAGACATTACGTCTCTTTCCTCTGGATACTAACGAAACGAAATATGTCAAAAGAAAAAGCGACAATGACTTTTTCTACACAGATTTTTTACCAGAGTCTATCTACCCTCGCAAATATTATGGTGACATTTTCATCTGTAATTTCGTGTTGAATCCATAACGAAGCCACTCTTAAATTAAGACTTAGCCGATGTAATAAATTATCCGGTGAAATTTTTAAAAAAGTACCTTCACGCCTATTATCCGCGAAGGTGCAGACAGAGATGTGCTAGTATATCCACGACTCGTATGTCCAGTAGATATACTAGAACACACCCAAGATTATTTAAGGTACTAGAGCCCTGATGTGATAGGTGGCAAGCCTATCGCCACTTCAGGCACATTCCAATACCGGGCAAAGTAATGCTAACTCAGAAAAATCTGAAAAACATTTTTTTAAGAAAAGTTGTCCGACCTGGGAATTGAACCCAGGACCCCACGCGGCTAACGGCTAACAGGCGACGGCCATACCGTTACGCCACTGAGGCGGTTATCATTATAAAATATCACATGCTAAAATGTCAACGAGAACAGATCATATATAGGTATATATTTACTTAAAAAGACTGCTGAAGAGTTTCCAGATGCTCAGTTTATTCTTCTTGTCCATCGACGAGTCCACGCGACTTGCCCTCACCATCTCCGTGTAGCGCACAGCATCTTGGAGCTCCATGAAACGTTCCTGAAATTTAAATAAGTAAGACATAGAAAACGGTACCGGTGTTTTACGCATTAGTATTTTCTTTGATTTATAGGTTTCCATACCAATGTCTGTCTGTCTTGTCACCAGGCCGTATCTTATGAAACCGTGATAGCGAGACAGTTGACAATTTTCACAGCTGATGATGTATTTCTGTTGCCGCTGTTACTAAAACATGTCATTTTTTGCTATTTTTTTATAAATAATGGTAAGGAACAGACAGACAGTGTTACTTTCGCATTTATAAGATTAGTAGGGATAATAATAATGCGATAAATGTTAAATTATAATCATTGTATTTACGTTGTAGTAATGATCCACTGCCTTTCCTATTTCTGCTGTCTTAGTGCCAGTGTC
The DNA here is from genome assembly GCA_018236625.1 of Lasaia peninsularis. Lineage (NCBI taxonomy): Eukaryota > Metazoa > Arthropoda > Insecta > Lepidoptera > Riodinidae > Lasaia > Lasaia peninsularis. The sequence goes on from DVZL01005479.1 coordinate 6,058, forward strand.
GTGTACCATGTTGGAAAGTCGTTGGAGGAGGCCTATGTCCAGCAGTAGACTTCATATGGCTGAAATGATGATGATGAAGGGCAAATAGAATAAAAAAATCTGAAGCTTTCTTCTTTACTGCCCGAGAATTTACGCCACTTTTCTACTAAACGGAGTCGAAAAATGGCATAAAAGTAAATTTTCCACTATCCGCCAATATCAATGGTCAGTTTAGCATATTCTAACAGTACGTGGATCATATAAATCAGCGGATTTGAAATATCAAGGTATAAATAAATACATACATACACATATATACGCGAAACACATTAATTATTTGTACTTACAAACAGGTAAAAATCATCAAGGAAGGTCAAAGATATTCACACACCTTGTACTGATTTCGCTCCATGAGAACTCTGGCCATTTCGACTCTGGTGAACCTCCTACGTTGAGCCATCGGCACCTCCGCTTCGTCTTCATTCTCTCCGCTACCAGCTGTAGTGCTCACAGTCTCCTAGTTAAAATCCACACTCAGTGAACAATTATAAAACCTATACCAAGTACATTTAGTTTCGATTAATCAAATTCATATCTATAGTAACATTATAAAGGTTTTTGTACGGTTTGTTCGTTTACGTCACAACAATATTTAGGAAGCTGAAAAGTGAAATGAGCTAGTTTTTATTTTGTTATCTGACCGTGACCCCGCGGAAGAGCAGCTTTAAAAATAACCTTATAAGGCGAGCGTAGCTGCTGACAACATCTAGTATAGTCCATATATCTTTAACATTCTTAATCCAATGTTTTAAATGCTATAAGACTAAATAAGAATAAAAGATCTAATTGAAACAATGAACTTTGAATTAGGTTACAACAAAAATTGAATATTTTATTTTAAATCCATTACAAAATTGCATATATTAGCATAATTAGTGTAAAGTTTTACAACATTGACTCGAGATCCATAAATGCTATATTTATGGTTAGAACATAATTTCATAGTCAATATTTGCATAAAACATGAAAAAGGCGCTAAGAGAATGGAAAACGTGGGAAGTATCAACAACACCCAATAATAAATAATAAAATTGCTCGTATATCCATCATTTAAGTTCAGATCTTTCTACAAATAGATTAATTTTTAATCTAAAGAGACAAACAAATAGATAGATAAATTCTTTAAATAGTCAGATAAAAAAGCACGTGGAACGGCAAAAATGGTGTAAACATTTTAAACATTATTTCATTGTTTATCTATACAAATAAATAAAATTGGTGTCTATGACACTCTGAAATGGCCGGACATCACTGGCACATAGCTGATGTAATACGGAGTAACTTAGGCTACTTTAAAAAAAAACAAGATAAACCTTCTAAGAAAATTAAAAACAGTAGAAAGTATTAATATTAATATAAACAATAAAATAGTTAGTTTTGCATCTATTAACTGCAGAGCTTTAATGAAGACAAACAAGCAGACAGATGTCCTTTTTTAAATAGTAACACATAGAAATGCGCAGATCGCCTAAAATAGTGTAAACATCATAAACGTCTAATCTAAAAGAGATATTTAAAACCACCTTAAGATGCCTCAGTTCCTCTTCCAGTTGGGAGACACGTTCTTTTAACTTCTCCCTCGCAGCACTTAGGTTGGACACCTCTTCTCTTAGTATCTCTTGCTCGCCAGTTAATTCATCGACTTTCACAATGAGATCATCCTTTACAACGTTTAATGCGTTCCTATTGAGGGGAAAAAGTATGAATATAATAATAATAAATATCCCAGAACAAATTACACAAATTAATCTAAACTCAAAGTAAACAAATTATATACTTGTGTTTGGGTGTTAGTCAGCGATACTAACATGTATTATACTCAAATTTTAAATGACATATAATATCATATTTTGAAAAACACATGTACTTTTTCACACATAACTTATCATTAAAATTTATATTTGACCTTTTTACAGCATCATCAGAGCTAAAAATAATGTTACTTAAGTGAAGTTAGTTAATCTTCATCAGCGCTAAGATGCTGTAAAAAGCGAAACCGGTCAAAATTAATTTCCATTTATAAGTTAGATGTGGAAAAGTATATATGTTTCGCATTTGATATATTAATATGAGGATGTTTCACCAAGAGGCAACGGTTAATACAGTAGAAAATATATTGTATGTATATATAGAAAATATATATACATACCGGAATAAATTTAATAAACACTCAAACATGGAAAATACAAACATAAATATTTGCCTCCATCGGGAGTTCACCCCAAGCCTCGCGGTTGGTTGACGAACGAGGGGGGCTAATTAAATAGATACTTTTTTGTAATATGGAAGACAAAGTAGCACATAAGTGTTTTTTGATGCTGGCTTACAACAAATATGACCTATCCGAATAATATTTTTCCACTGTTTATAGTAGTACTAGCTTTCTGCCTGCGGCTTCGCCCGTGTTAAGTATTTTAATACGACAGATAAATTTTAAGGGCAGAAATGTTTCCATCTTACTTATTGAGTGAAAACAGGTTTGTTTTCTTTTATATAGTGGGTTAAAAAGTAGCCTATGTCCTTTCTCAAGTTAAGTTCTATCTTCATACCAAATTTCATTAAAATTGGTTCTGTAGATTAGGCGTAACAGACAGATTGACAGGCAGAGTTATTTTCGTATTTAAATAATTGTAGTATTAGAAAATGTAGCAGCAATCGATGTTAAAAGTACAATAAGATTAAAGGTGCTTATTTACTTCTTAAGCCGCTCAAATTATCCTGGAGATACCTTTAAATATGTCTTAATAAGGGTAGTTCTTCCAAATTTTTTAAAGAAATAGGCGTAAACATAAATATACTTAAGAAAAGGTGAGCCGTAAAAAATTGAATCATTAGTCATATCCACTAAAAACTGATTCATGTCATTAGAATTTATATTATTATTTAATTCACTTAAGCAATCTAAATACCTCTCGTATTTGGCCTTGGCTTGTATGTATGAGATAATCTCAACATTAGGTGATTGAGGCCAATGATGCGGTCACTTGGATACACTTAATTTATACTTTGACCACCTCGTTGGACGAGGGGCTAGCGTACACGCCTTACCCAATCAACTAACCGCGAGTCTCTGGTTCGAGTCCCGATGGGGTCAGGCATTTGTCTGTATTTTCGGGTCTGGGTATTTATTAAATGTATTCTTGTAACTATTTAAGTATTCCTATGTATTAGTATTGTTGTCTAACACCCATAACACAAGCATTGAATTAGCTTACTTTAGGTTTAAAATTTGTGTAATTAGTCGTGTAATATTTATTATTATTTACTTATAGCATTGTCGATGTCCGACTTTGAAGTATGAGGTTCCGAGTTTGATTTCGCGGTAGAACAACTGGTTCTATGGGTTTTTTTATCTTTTAAAATAAAGTGTTAGCTGGGATTGGATTAGCGCCCGATTTGGCGACGGGCTCGCCACCTGTCACATTATGGCATCTAATATCGTCGACTATCCATGGGTACATATGTACCTCTGCCGACCCATTCAGGGATATTGACTTGTAACAATGGTGTATTTATTTATAACAATGTTATAAAAAGACGTATGGTATGAACATTAAATAGCAAAGAAAGAAATAGGCCACCATCATCATTCTTAACAATGATGAATATCACCATACAAATTACACAAATTGATCTAACCCCAAAGTAAATTATATGCTTGTGTTGTGGGTGTTAGGCAACGGTACCAATACATACAGTAAATGCAGATATCTATGTCTGCCCCGTCGGGAATCGAACCCGAGCCTGTTTAATCAGGTCATATTTTTTTAAACAGATGATGCTAAGTTAACCGGCAACCTCGTGGAAAGCCTTTATACGGATACTTTTACCGGTGTATTCTCTGATATTAAGGTTACCGACTTTATATACCGTGCGGGGAATACGCATCTTGAATAATCCCATACTTCCACTTGTGTGACCGGTGAACATTATATTAAGAAATTACATTATTTGGTAGTTACAAACTCATTTTTTCTATTTTTTTATCTGTCTGCCTGTCGTACTTGATGAATCGTAATAGCTAGACATTTCAAATTTTCACAGATGATGTATTTCTGTTGCCACTATAACAACAAATACTAAAAACAGGATACAATAAATATATAAAGGGTGCCCTTACATAACGAACGTGATTTATTTGCCGTTTTTACGGGAACCTAAAGTGCGCAAGTCCTACCCGCACTTTCCGGTTTTTTTTCAATTTAGTCGGTATTTCTATATGATTGTGTAATTCTTTATCAATTCAGGACCGGTTTGCAGCATTCGTGAATTAGAGGTGAAACATGAAATTTAAATCGTGTGTCACCAAAACCTGTTTAGAAAAACGCAGTAACATACTTCCGATTTCAACGCGAGCAAGGCCGCTGACAACTAATGATATACAATCACAAAAAATGAACTAATTAAAATTATTGAACTTTTAAATCAAAAAGAACATCGTCACGCCCATATTAACGAAGAGGTAAACAGAGGTACATATGAGAGGCACAACTAGTCGACGATATTGGGTCCTAAAGTACAAGTACGTCGCCATTTCAGGCCCAAATTCGTTCTCAAAGTTATGTGTTTATAATAAAATGAAAAACCCATTAGAACAATTTGTCCTACCCAGGAGTCAAACGCTCGACCATAGAAGTGATCATCGGCACTAAACTTCAGATTCATTAATTTCATTCCTGACCACACCCATAGTCCAAAGGTTTTCCGTAGTTGCTGCAATATTCCTAACACTTGTGTCAGAGGAGTTTTGAATGATAATTAATTCGAAATAATACTCCTGTGATTTGAATATCATTAGTTTTTTTCAATAAAATTTTTAGTTGACGTCAAAATCACGTTGCAACTCGAACCGTTCATTATAGTATCACTGGACAGACTGAGTTAATTTGAACAAGTTTAATGAGGAATATTTATTATGTATGATATCGAAATGACAGGAGATAATTCGAAATAGCACCCCAGGTCATCGGTTCATCTGGTGGGTGGATATGTACAAAGAATCGTCCAATACGTAATTGCCATATAACAAAGAACATTCTAGAACTTTTAAGACATCGAAGAAATCACTTGTTAATAAGAGATAATCATAACATATAGACACCATAGATGGTATGTATAAGTGCCTCGCTGTTCTGTGATCCGGGTATTTCAAGTCTACCGGCTATCATACCCTACGTCATTATGGAGACCAGGCGAATTACTGAATAGCACTTTACCGTCTTGGTTACCCAGTTTAACAAAAGCTCGCCTCTTTCGAACTGCCTGATAGGGAGGCAGTTCGTCTATTCTACATACTGAACCCGGATCAAAACGGGGTTAGAATATACGAAACTTACTTGGTAGCCAGCAGTTCATTATTCTCCAAGATGAGATTTTCAACTTCCTTGCCCATACCTGCCAAAACAAACCATTAAAGTTCATTAAAGTCTGCGAACATATAGTAGATTTCTACATAATAACAGCGATTATATTAAAATATTTTTAATTGATCCTCATGTGACCACGCTGCCTTTACTGCTGTTATAAATTGTTCAAACTTCAAAAAACATTTTTCCATTTTTTATCCGACTGTAAAAAAATAGGTTTTCATTTTTTTTTAATAGTATAAGACAGCGAACAGGCACACGGGTCTCCTGATGGTAAGAGATAACCGTTGACACTATAGATGTTGCAGGTGCGCCGCTGCCCTGTGGTCAGCCCAGTGGTCAGTTTGACCTTATGTGCAAGTTTAATTCGTATACATGTTTATTTAGGCCGTTTTTTGTATGTTTGTAAACACAATCACTCTGGCAATTAGCAATGGATTCTGATAATACTTGTGTTGTGTGAAAAGTTCTACTTTAGAAATTATCTCATAAAAGTATTATGACGATTATGAACCAATCGTAACGAAGCTAAAGGTATTTATTTATTTATTTAATAATTTATTG
>DVZL01005480.1:0-12025 GCA_018236625.1 Lasaia peninsularis
CCAAGCGGAACCACTGTATCTTATTTATCGATACGCGTACATCCCTTTAACTTAAAACACGTGACGTCACCCGCGTCTCCCGCAACCCTTGTTCGTTAATGACTGGCAGAAACGATTGCTAAGAAATTCGTAAGGATTGTAAGTCTATTGGGGTTGTGGTCTGTGTTGCTGAAATTGGCAATGGATTAATATTTAACTGTGGATAAATAATCATTATTGGTATATTTTTTTGTAATTGGTATTAATCATATGGTAAATCGACCCAAACGTCATCAAAATTTATCTTAATTTTATTGTGCTGGCAGTAGGATCGGATAGGCTAGTAGTCGGATCTTCCACTTTTCGACCAGGACGAATACTCGAATATCGGGAGGTTGATAGATCAGCATAATTTTTAATAAAACTGTAGTCTACGTTTACTGTTTCGTAAGGAAATTGATGAATCCGCACTTTTTAGTGGCTATTTTTAAGTTTTCTTTCAATGGCACTATGTACCGAATCATACTCCATTTGAGTGTGACCGGTTTCAAGAAACTTGCTCTATGCTAACATTATGCTTTAAACTAAAATTAATTAAATTTATTTCTTTTAAATATGTTAGGATGTTAATTTTATTAAAAAAAACAAGTCTATTTATTTGTTTAAAACATAAAAGATTTTTAATATTGATATTATCATCATAATAACTTACGTAATAACTTAAGACAGAAGGTATATTAAGTAGGGACTAAATAAATTAACTGACAAAGATGTGCAACTATACCGACTACTCTATCCAATTAGAACTGGAACATTGAGAAATACCACCATAATTTAATTATGGTGGAGAAATACCACCATAATTTAATAAATAAAATTGAATAATTTTTTTTCAGTACAGCCAGTCAAAATCGGCCAAGACATACCATTTTAATCATTTCTTAGGCAGAAAATGTCACTTTACTTACAAATTTGAGTTTTTCACTTAAATTTTAAGGTGCCAATTACAGAAGGACTATTCTAGATTACATACTACAAAAAAAATTTGAATAAATAGCAGATTTGTAGTGGTGAGAGCGAAAATACTATTAGAAGATGAGGTTATTTAAATATTCTTTTCAAAACTCAATAATTTTTAAAATACCTAACCTAGATTTTTTTTTATATTTTTCTGATAACTGTCATGACTTGGCCTATCACCCGTTTCCGGCTTGACGTCGACTTCTGGGACACCCTGTATACTTAAAATAAGTTTAAAGATGAGGTACGGCAGAATCGGTACCAATGCCAAAGAATCGTTATTATTAAAAAGCGTCATTCATGCATAGAAAGTTTCGCTTCAGAAATGTCAAATGTAAAAAAAAATTTTAGGCCTCAGAAATAAATAGTAAACCTGATATATTCAGTGTCGACTATTCAGAATGAGACATAAAAATAAATAAATTTTAAGAAATAAATGGTTCAAAATTAAGGTATTTGTGGTGCAAAAGAACTTATTTGTGGCAAAATATTCGATTAAAAAAATAGGTCAATGACATTGAATCAAGTTCTCTAATCAACTTGTAGATAAGTGTTGTTACTTAGTGCTAAATTCAAACAGTGATTTATCAATATTGTCGATTTTAGAGAGTCATCTTATTAAAAAAAGCCAAAAAAAACTTTTGATATTTTAATAATCGAATTGAATCAAATTAATGTACTATGAAACAAATTCAATCTCTGATGTACTTTACATGTCAAAATACAACATTTAAATTGATGTTTGGTTTTATTTTTATACTTTGATAATAATCAATACACATACTCGTTTCTTATTATTGGCAATTAATTTTTTCTTGAATTACTTATTCATTATATAATATACTTTTTGAAAATACTAATGAAGCGAAAGAAAGAAAGGCTTATATAGATGTTGTAGATGCATCGCTGCCCTGTGATCGGGCTATTAGACCTTATAAGTCTACCGTCAACCCAACTCTTTGGAGCGGAATCATTATGACGGCAGGAATAGGTAAGGCGGTGGATCCCTACCTGGACGAGTATATATTTTTTAATTTTTCAGGTGGGGGTGAAGCGGGAGGAGGGTCGGGACGATCGACACCAAGCACACCATCCACGTTGTCTCCGGGAGCCGCACTCTCTCGCGCCCAGTCTTTGTCCAGTGAATCCCCGCTCGCCCCCCTAACACCCATACTAACCGGGTAAGTTTGCAAACTTGACTCCCATCTTTCTAGCTGTACAAAACTTAGGGAATGGATTGTAAAATATCAATATCTTATGAAGGCCTTTCTGACAGCTGTCAAAGTCATCTACCTCATTTTTTTTAATATAGCTCCATGTCTTGTATTGCGCCACAAGTTTGGCAAAGAAAATATGATTTATGAGGCAAAATGTGTGAGTTAAAAAATGTTAAAATTCCTTTTAATAACAGGTCGGGGCTAAAAACAATATTTATATGGTGTAATACATGAATAGTTCAGAAGGGCTTCCTTAGTATCCTTTAGGTATACCTCAAACTATGGGAGGAACTAGAAACATGTATTTGTCTAATTTACTTAGGTATGATTCAACTTACATCTATCTGTAATGACTATGAAACTTTTTATTATTGGTTGAAGTATAATAGACATGAATGCATTATATGTGTATGATAACTAAATGCTAAAATTTAATATGGTATATAAGTATGGAGGATCTATTATGGTCTTACTGAATGTCGAAAACAATATTATTTATTTTGTACAAATCAAGCAGAAGTATATTATTAACTGTGAAAAGTTAATAAGTAAATAATAACTTATAATAATTATATCATATAAGTACTTTTTATCAAGCAACTTCATTGGGAAACTATGGTAAACGTTTTACAATGAAAAAAATTCCGAAATGTTGATAGTTTATTAGATTTCTAGTTTCTCCCGATAGTTTTAATTTTTAATATGACTTGAGGCTAGTGTACATTATATTAACTTTTATTTCAAATATTAATTACCATTTATTTGAAAAAGGTTACTGTTTGGGGATTTTTTTTAATGGGGCTTTGAAATAACATGTAAGTTACTAACAAGGTATATTATGTATCCATTTCTCAATTTTTTTTTATCAATCTTGTATCTATATCTTCTATTTTTATATTATGTATCTCTTTTTTCCCGTGTTCTTATGATCAGCTACTTTCTTACTAAACAGCTTATTAATATAAGGAGACTAAGAGGCGAGTGTCAGTTTGTAGGGCACTTACATTGCAGCTCAAGTAATTTTTATTCAACACCTGGTCTGAATTGGTAGCATTGTCTTACCAATTTCAGTTGCTTAACGTCAGCGCTTACCTGACTTCAACTACTTTTAGTAGGTTGTAGGCAACTATAATGATTATTAAAAAAAGTTTTTTTATTTATAATGACTATTAAATCCTGATTGGTCATTTTTGTTGTAAATTGAGTTTTTTTTTAATTCTTGTGGTTCTTTGACTTTCTTCTCTGGCTTTTAATTTTGTTAAGGTAAAAAAATATAGGTACACGTATATTAATATATTTAATAAAAAAAATTGTAGCTATGTAGATCTGATATAAGATTATATCAAATACCATGTAAGGATACTATTAATATTTTGAAAATATTTTTGTTAGCATATTTTGCGTGCTTGCAATAGTTTTTAGAATATAAAATTGAATTATTACGGCATAACTATTAAAATATTTAGATCTGAAGCAATCATTTCTCAGTTTTAAAACCTATAAAGAAAGAAAGAAACAAACAAACAAATCTATGATGTATACCAGCCTTAAGAATGATAGTGATTTGAGATTTCTGATAATAGCATATTATTATGAGCACAATTTTATATTTGTTTTCATAAATATAGCATCTTCTAGAAAGTTTTATATGATTTTTATGGATTTCGAGTGTGCTAGGATTTTAGCTTACCTTAAATTGATTGCTATGAGTTAAAATAATTATTATCTAGTTATTTTATACATAAAACTAGTTGTACCCGGCGCGCGTTGCTATGCCAACAACTAGACTGTGCAGCGCTACCTGGTGGCGAGTGACATTGATGAGCATATCATACAAACCTTCTCCGTGGAAAAATAATTTCATAATAATTGGTCCAGTAGTTTTTGAGTTCATCTATTATTTTGATGTACGTAAAAAAAGTAGTTAAAATATATTTTTAATAAAATATAAATGATATTAAACTCCCGTCCCATTTTAACTGTTCATGATATTTATGATTCGGTATTTTTTTTAATAAAAAATGTATTTCCTCTTGGTGCAGATAAATTTAAGTATTTTCTAAAATTATAAGTATAGTATAATATAAAATGTATTTGTTTAATATTTTAATGTAAAATATTTTATTAATATAGATTTAAATTGGCTAATTTTAAATCATATTATGTACATTGTTATTTTAACTATATACTTTTTATTTCTCTTACATTGGCTGATGCAGAGGTAAACAGTTTTCCGTCATTCTGTCATCAACATCATCATACCTTCCTTTTTATTTCTCCCTATTTTTTTATTAAACCCCGGTATTGTCCCTTTCAGCCTCCGTATATCACCCGAAGGGAACATATCCAATGGCGAGGATAAGAGCAAATTAGCTCATCAACAAACCTACAGGTATTTTCACACATGGCACAACTATCACGGGCATTAAGCACATTTTATATAAGCATGTATGTGGTGTTAATGTTTTGTATATATTTGGATGTAGTTATGCAGAAAGAACTAAATCTACACGAAAAAATATAGCGTTGCGCCCACGTACATGAATTAATAAGCAGAGGTGTACATTTACTATATCTGTACCTACTCTTATGCTTCGACTTTGACACATAATTATAGGTGTATATTATATAGTAACAGTGACAGAGACTACACTTGACCATACAAGCGGAAATCAGTTTTTTTACCATTTTAATAAATTTTGATGTATAAAAATACATTAATTATTGAAAATTTAAATTTGACTGAATTCGATTAACGAATACATTTTTTCTGTTCATCATAAAATGGGTTTGATCGGGTTAAAAAAAATTATTTACTTTTACATTTTAAAAAATAAGGGTTTGACTCTCAGGAATAAGATAGCATACAAAACTCAATTTTTATAATTGTGTGATTTAGTCCTTTCTGCTTAAAGACGTCCATTTGTAAAGAACTAACCTTTATTGCATTTTGAAACAGCTGTGTATAAGGTAATGTAATTATGTGATTGTATTGTTAAGTATTCTGGGGCTTTTCAAGAACGCTTTTTGCAATTTGATGCTTTTTTGCCAGCAATATTTTGATGATATCAGATGGTTTGATCATTTTGATAGATTGCAAGATGAAAGATTGATCAAACAGATATACAATACAAATATGGAATACTGTGGGAATCTAGGATGAAATGACACGATCAAGTGGCTCCTGCGGGGCTATTGTGTTTCTTTTTGACATTTAAAAGCTACGAACTCCGAACCCGAGTTTTCATATATTCACTGTTAAATGTCATGTTTCGTATTGACTAACTCCAGTCAACAAAATTGCCACTTTCAAGATATTTTGACAGATAAAATTTTATGAAATAATGAAGTCAATAACGTTTAAATGTTTACAATTTCAACAAAATTTAATTACTTAAAAAACTAAATGCTATTAAGTAGTAACATAAAAACATGATTTAAAGAATCTTTTGGAATTGGCTTATCTAAAGGCACCGGAAATTGATGTCTACTGCTGATAACTAATTGAGATACGCAATACCGCTATTGTGACATTTTAGTTCGTCATCCACTTGCAGTTCGTAGTTATTTTCAGTTCGTCACAGAGCAATAGCCCCGCCGGTGTGAAGATACATATGTTTTTGTAGAACAGGTTATACTCTAAACTTACCTCAAGAGGCTTTACATCCAAGTCTAGGCTTAGTAATACCGTATTATACCATTTTTGTCTGTAGGCTGTGTATATTACTTACTATTAGGAAATAATTCTTAATTATTAGCCTTCTCATAACGCAAGAAATATATTTTTTTACTTTTATAGTTTATAGATAAAGTTATTAAAGGATTGTCACGAAATAGTACCGCCTTTAAAATAAAACCATCCTTATATTTGGATATTAGGGTTTAAAAAATCCAGTATTATGAAATAATTATGAATTATGAAGTATCTTACATAATTAAATTAGGACTACAGAAAAAAAATGTCAAAATATTGCATGAAGATTGGGTTTTGGTAATTAGTGATGCTTTTGCGTATGTAGCTTCTATACTAACTGTATATGTACATTAGGTGTTATTATTATGTATTGAAGGTTATATCAAAAAATGTCGTTTGCAAAAATGTAGCACAAGCCTATTAATTTAAATAACTGAATTATTAGGTTTTTTGGTAAAAACATTTGTAGTTCATAAAATATTATACTGAGTTAGTTTTATAATATCTTTACGTCTGGCATTTCTGCGACCCGTGTTTATGAAACACATAAAGCAATTTGTTACTTGACCAAAATTTTTTTTATTGACTTTTTTAATTTTAAATTCCTAACAGTGTTTTATACCACATTAAAGTACTAATAAGGAATAACAATGTAATCAAATAAATGGTTTTTTGTTTTATCTTTTTTGTATTTATATTCGTTTCCTGTTTTAGTTTTTCTTTAAATATTTTTACACATGCGAAATAAGGCGTTAGTGTTTTTCGTTTTTGATTAATACCTTTTTTTTAATATTTTTGGAAAGTCATACTGTCTATCATAATACACTATGTAATGTTTAGAGTGTATTAATTTAAGTACTTAATGAATTAATTTAGTAAATTATTTTTGTAAGTAGTAGTAATTGTATTTGTTTAAGAATCGTATTGTTAATAAATATTTCGTCTTCTTCTACATTAGGTTTTTATTTTTAATAAAAAAAAGATAATAAATAAAATAAGACTACAAAAAATATGCAATAGGTATATATCCTAATTGATTTTTGAAATAGAATATTTTGTTTAAAGTAGTTATAAAAATTATACACCGGCAGTTCCAGTGGTCATTGACAATGGGATATTTTAATTGATTTTAAAATTGTATGTTTTTCGATTACAGACAGTACAAAGAAGCCTTAAGACAACAACGTCAGCAAGATGTCTACCGACCCCGAACCGACCAGCCGTCTCCTGAAGTGGATTCCACCCCCCACTCACAAAACCAAAGCCCCATCCACTTCCAGAGATCCTCACCCCATTCTCCCGTCAACGGTTACAGTAACGTATCACCTTATAACAGATCACTTTCTTCCAACTCTACATCATCACCAAACACATCCAACGTGCCAAACTCACCCCTCCTACATTCTACACCCAGAAGATTTCAAAACCAAAATGGTGTAACGGAAAAAATTGAAGAGCCAACCAAAAGGCCCGTTCAAAAAGTAGTACCATCAAGAAATACCAATAAAATATATAATGTAAATGGCAACATTGATTACGCGCGGATGAACGGTTCAGAGACGTATACGAAACCAACGTCCCCGACGAAATCACCAACGAACACATTAGGATACAATAGTTTGAGGTCAAATATCCCGAGGCAGGCCGTCAACGGTGATGTCAAGTTGTTGACGACGACTGTTTCGTATTTGAAAGGTGCTGCCCCCAAGCCGCCGGGAAAGATGGCCTGGAATAAGGATGCGACGCCGGATAAACTCAGTTTCACCATGAAGAGGGAATTCGACAAGCAGAAAGAGGAGTCCGAGTTGTTGGAGCAATTGAGAATGGTATGTATGTTTTAGTACGGTCACATTAAAATCTGTTTTTTTTTAATAATAAGCACCTTGTCCGAGTTGTTGGAGCAATTGAGAATGGTATGTATGTTTTAGTACGGTCACATTAAAATCTTTTTTTTTAATAATAAGCAATGTGGAAAGACCTTTTTTGTTTAGGGAGTTTGTAGTCTTGAATAAAGAAATATTCAATTCTTAGGCTAGTTGTTGCCCAGGATTACGCTTTCCTATTGAAATTTTAGTAACTAAGTATCCAGGGAGACCTGGTATGACGTTCCAAGGGTGGTGTCAACAGCCTTCGAAACAGGTGTGTTTGTGTAAAGAGAGTAATGAGTGTGGGGGACGGTAAGCAAGTATGTAGTAATCAATTTGCACTTGGCACACCGCATTGACTAACCGCGAGGTTCGGGTTCGATTCCCGACGGGGACATTTGTGTGATGAACATAGATGTTTGTATTTTCGGGTCTGGGTGTTTATTAAATTTATTTAAGTATTACCATGTATTAGTATCGTTGTCTAACACCCATAACACAAGCATATAATATATTGTTTAATTTGGGGTTAGATCAATTTGTGTAATTTATTGTTTATTTATTTGTTGTAGTAGTTATATAATGTATACAATTTTATTATCCTGTAAAGAAATTGTGAATAGACACCTTTTAGCTTAGTGTGCTCCCACCTTCGTCCTCTTCATTTTTTCCTCTTATGCATATAGATTATCGAGAGCCGCCTGAAGATGTCGCTGCCGGTGGAGCTGGCGCCGGTGCTGGCGGACGGGGTGGTGCTCTGTCACCTCGCCAACCACGTGCGGCCCCGCGCCGTCGCCTCCGTACACGTGCCCTCGCCCGCGCAGGTACACACACACACACACGCACGCACACACACACATACACACACACACATACACACACACACACATACACACACACATACACACACACACACACACACACACACACACACACACACACACACACACACACACACACACACACACACACACACACAACGACATCTATTGTAGTATCTATTTGAGTATTTCTATGTACTAGCGTTGATGACTAACATCCATGATACAAGCATATAATTTTCTTACTTTGAATTCAGATCAACTTTTATAATTTGTCCAGGGACATTTAATAAGAATATACTTATTACAATAATGCTACCTCAAAACATGACCATGTTGTTTAATTTAATCTTAAAGCGATTTTTTTTTAATTTTTATCTTTTTCACTAGTCGTTAAAATAACTCAATTTAATATGATATTTTGCATTTTACAGCCCAAGTTAACAATGGCCAGATGTAGGCGGAACGTCGATAACTTTCTAGAAGCTTGTCGAAAAATTGGAGTTGAAGAAGTGAGTAAATTTTATATTTTACAATTACTAATTCATTTTCATCAATACCACGCCCTATTCCTTTTCTATATTTAGATGTGACAGCCATTAAATTTAAAATATTTTTCTGTGTATTTGTCTTTATTTGTGTTGGATGTGTTCGCTTGAGGTAGATAATAGTTTGGTGTTAATGTCACGCCAGTCTCATGGTGTTCATTTTATCACAAGTGTATTTATGTATACTATACTAGCCATACATCGATTTTGTTGTTAAAATACGCAAAATTAATATACGCAATTATAATATAAACAATACTTGAATTAATGAATAAACAAATGCATACTTTAAGCACCAATATGCCACTTTAAAATGTGTGCATTTTAAAGAAAATCTAATTATTCTTAATTTACATACAAGCATGACATATATTATCATTTAATATGTGTTATGGAACATATAAATTTAAGATTCCTTGTCTGTATAAAAGAGTTACCTAAACAAGGTTACTATTTCAAAATGGACCACGTTATGCAATAAGAATCCAATTAAGATTTTTTTTAATTTATAATTTATTGATGATATCTTAGCGAATACTGTTTGAATAATTGGATAAATATTTATTTAAATTAATGAAGCGAATGATTTAATAAATCTCCACTCTCAAGATATAGGTTGTTTTTATATATTTCTGTGCTTTAGAAATGTATTCAAATTTTCAAGACAAAAAATAATCAGGACAAAAATATGTCCGTGTTGGAATAAGTGTGAAATATAGGCTATTTCGATCGCTTTGGCACAGATAATACTTTTTCAATTGGTCATTGATTGGGTCATTCTTGGGCATGGCAATCGCATATCGATGATAAGATAATAATCTTTAGTTATGTATATTGTTTTAGATATAATATTGAAATATTTTCTTATGGAATATTTAGGATAATTTTTTTACAAAAAAAGATAGAAGATCGTATCGTAACAATGTATGATAGTGCCTAGTTTTAGATGCTTGATTGATTTCGAGTGTTACAGATGTTCGATATCCTTTCGCGAGCGATACAGATAATATAATGAGATTAAGGGTGGCGTGTGTTCCAGGATGACATCTGCTCGCCGGACGACATCCTGGAGGCGCGCGGTGTGCTGCCGCTCGCCGGCACGCTCGCCGCGCTCCTCGCACACGCTCACCCTCGCTCGCCAAAGGATATCCAACCTTACGATAACGCACACGATATCGACTCCATAGAGGTCAACTACCGACCGCAACTCAGGAACAGATACCACGAGGACAGATGCGTCAGCAACTTCAACTTCGACTGCGGCCAAAACTATACCATCGACGAGTCCGACGAGTTGAACTACGAAAATAATAACATCGATGCACCCCCCGCGACCTATTCCCCGGTTTACGCGAACGAGTTCAAAAAGGGACCGTATTATCAGAGGAATAGAATACAATTCGTGACGCCGTTCTACAAGGGGGCGGTGCTGAGAAGTGATAGTTTAGAAATATATGACACGGATGAAGTGGATTTTCCTATTGATCTACGCGAAGATGGAGATTTGGAGAGATATGATAGGGGGAAGATGAATCTCGATATAAAGATGAGTTACGATACAGATCTGATTAGAGTTGAGACGCCAAAGGAGAGAGAGAATAGAATTTTCTATACATTTTTATGCTTAGGAAGCTTTATTATTACTACTATTTTACTTATAATATATCCATTGTAATAAACATTAAACATACATTTATTAGATGACTGGTTCAATAGTGCATTATCATATCGCGCCTCTTTATGTTCCGACTTAACACAAAGTACAATTAGTTACAAATCTGTAGATTACTCTCATAACAAATATCTGTCTCGAGTACAAGGTATTGCTAACTCTCTCTAGACTGGCCGAACTCTCTTTCTGCCAGTTTCGTGGAGTTAACTAACTCAAAATAAGCCGGTGTTTTGAGAGTGAGGGAGAGAGCCTATCGTTATTAGAATGAGATAGATGTTTAATATTGCGAACAGGTCATTATTATGAGTGTAATCTAATATACATAAAAAAATGTACATTGCCAAAGAAACATCAATAAAAAAATAAATGCAAACTCAAATCGGTTGTAGCTTTGTTGGCTTATTAAAACTTTTGCTATTAGGGGCTTGTAAAAAATCGATTGTGCAATAATAAAATTTCGTAGTGCCAAAATTGTTAGTCATTTATTTGTCTAAACTTGAAAATGTAATGAAATTGTACAAAGGATTTTGGTTATAGAATTTCTTTGCCTAAATTTTGCACACTTTTAACCTATATATACCAGTCATCTTTAAATTTTACTTATTATTTTAATATTTAATTCCAAAATACTACTCGATAATATTATTATAGTTAAGGAAAGCATTTTATGTGGATACAATTCGAAATGTTATCGATAATCTTGATAATAGTAATATTACGGTGCGAGTATCCGAACGTGATTTGCTGCAACAATGAATTCTACATAAGTGATTTAAAATAAAAAAAAATATAAAAATAAACATGGTTGATTATCAGATACAACGATAATTACCAATATTTTTTAAAGAAAATACTTATACTGCCTCCTTTAGAATAAAAAAAAAATCTTGATAATTTCAAACTTTGGTAATAAGGAATATGCACGTGTCTTTTTTATGTTTTTAAACAATACTTCAAGTAAATATATAACCGAAAAAAATATAACACCTTCAAAATAGTGATAAATAAGCTTAAAAAAATATCCAAAGTATCATCATTTTCGGATGATTTAAAACACCGTCATTGTATCGTGACGTCACCGTCCACCGGAAAGTGAGAACAATAATTTGTCAACGAAGTGAAATTAAGTGATGTGTTATCACACTTTACTTAATTAATTTCACAATATATATTATAAATATTGTTTTGTCCCTATGTGCGAAAATTTTC
>DVZL01005481.1:0-12025 GCA_018236625.1 Lasaia peninsularis
CACGCTCGTGCCGGCGCGGGACGACCTGGCCGCGGACCTCGGGACCATGGTCATCAACGAGCCCGCCGGCGACCTCGCCACCATGAAACGTCAGCCCCCTTATATTATTCACATGCTTCGTCTCTTTTAACACGAAGCGTTTAATTTATTTATACAGAAAATAAAATTAAGAGTGTCATAAAATCATAACATTATTATGATTTTATTCATCGCTGTTGTGCGGGGGAGCGGGAGCGGGGAGATCTGCGCACCGGGCACCGCGCGTCTTATTACCGTTTTACGGTTTTATCTAAACCACATCCAACACCAGCTAATTCTAAACAATGAATCTGATAAAGCTTCGTACCTTCTAAGAACTAAACAATATAATTGCATATCAAAAATATAATTAACGCCCAACGAAGTGGGCACGGGTCGGCTTTTAATAAATATATCCCGGAAAAAAACTTTTAAAATAAGTAAATATTGGTGTACTTTAATGGAAGTGTTAATAAAATCAGATTTGCGGTTGATTCCAGGGCACGACACGGACCCAATGGACACGAGCAGGCCGAAGTACCGGCCGCTGTTCCTGGAGCACTTCGAGCGGAAGGAGGCGCCCCGGGGAACCCCCGCCAACGGGACGCTCACGCGCCTGCCGCCCTTCCCTCCCTTCCCGCCCTTCGACAGGGACGACGAGTGAGTTCTTAAGCTACTTTCATTTACATCAACATTACGTCATTTAGAAATCGTAGTGTTGAAATAATACTTTGAAACGCTGCGTTATGAACTTTGAAGCGTAAAGTCATATTTTATGCCAAGTAGTGAAACATTACAAGCAATATCACTCTTAAAATATTCGCTGTATTTTATCGAAATCAGACATCGTGCAAGTCAATCTTCAATTGAATACACCAAGTCGGTGTAGGGGATACCCTTTGCTTCCTATTGATTTTTTTATGGAATAAGGAAGCGAACAACACAACACAACACAACCGTGGCTTATAGATACCATAGTTGTTGTAGGTGCGTCGCTGTCCTGTGGCCGGGGTGTTAGATCTGGTGTGCAAGTTTACCGGCACCCTAGCCTCCGGACCGAAACACGACAATGTCATTATGGCGGTAGGAATAGGTAAGGTGGTGGATCCCTACCCGGGCGAGTTGCTGCACAGCATACTACTACCAATGGTCTTGTTGTCAATGACCTTGGTAGCCTATGCTCGCCTCTTACGAGCTGTCTGGTAGAAAGTCAGATGGTCTATTCTACACAGAGGACCCGGATCAACACGGGGAAATTTGATTGGTTATGGTAAATGGATGCACTAAGAAATCTACTTAAACTACGATAATAAATAATTTCAATGAGCGAGTGCACTCGCTTTCTATTGCGAGGTAAAACTGAAGAAACCGCACTTTCCTTTTGCATAAGTAATACTATGTACGGGCTCGTACGGATGGTTTATAAGTTTTTCGGGTGTTGCTCAACTGCACAAGATGTAATGTTGGTAGTCGTACAGTTAAACTATTGTTAACATTGTCCCCCGACGTTTTCGTCCACGTGTACTATGGTCCGTGTCCGCAGCGCGGCGGGCGCGGGCGCGGGCGAGCTGCCGCGGGCGCTGCTGGAGGACGGGAACTTCGAATTCGTAAGTCAACTACACGTCGTCACTCTCCTCCCGCTCTCGCTCCACTCGCCCCGTAAGTCGCGCCCGCACGCACGCACGCACGCACGTACGCACGTACGCACGTACGCACGCAACGTGCCTGCCGTCCGCACTAACTTTACTAAACACGCCCTATATTTTAACTTTTGTTACTTGTGTTTAATCTGTTTGTTTGTTTTTTAATAATGCTTTTTGTAAACAGAGAGACACTTAATGGCTAAATAATATGAAATTAATAATATACATTTACAAAGTAAAATAAAATTGCAGACGAAGTCGCGGGAAACTATGTGTTTTTTTAAACAATGACTGTTCATTTATAAAGTTAATACTGTGCATTTTTTATTGTTTTTAAATTTTTGTCGTTGTTTTTTTTAAATAATTTTAAATGTTGTAACCGATTGTTATTTGGTTTGTGTGTTGTAAAAGTTGCCAAATTTGTTGTGTCTATTTTCGCATACTTTTAATTATGTTAAAATTGTTTGACTAATATTATTATATG
Source organism: Lasaia peninsularis (assembly GCA_018236625.1). Lineage (NCBI taxonomy): Eukaryota > Metazoa > Arthropoda > Insecta > Lepidoptera > Riodinidae > Lasaia > Lasaia peninsularis. The sequence goes on from DVZL01005481.1 coordinate 2,146, forward strand.
TATATTAATTTAAATTTAATATGCTAATATTTTATTACTATATTTATACGAATATTATGTTTATATAATGTAGATTATTATTTGCGTGCAGAAAAAATAGCGTGCAAGATTAAGGGGCTTTAGTTATAGATTTCTTTTATTTTAATATAATGTCTATCGCCGCATAGAGTGTACACGCAGACGCAAGCTGTACTTTACGTTGTGGGGAGCCCAATATAATAAGACATTTGGGGAGTAACTCGAACGCGGTAGATTATGATTTGGTAGAGACCTTTCCCTATTAAAATCTCTACATACAACTGCAGGTGTAGGTAGAGTCTGTAAATTTTTTTCTGACTTGAACACTCCCCTGCTATAAACAAAAATGTCACACGACATTTTTTTCTTCGGTATCTAACGGATAAAACTCAATAAGTTTTCATGACGCTCGAGTGACCACACATTTAGCTAACCAGGCTCCCCTCCTATTAGACATTGACCGAATGACATTGATTGACGCACTATGCCACTCTTGCGAACGCTCAGAAAAAAGTACGAGCGCGAGCGTGTAAACGCGTCGTGGCAAAATTTGATCGGTCAATTACATAGAGTCGCCGTACACTCGATGCGGCCGTAGCCCTCTCTCACCCGCTCGCCGCCGCAGCTGGGGCAGCTGTCGGAGGCCGAGCTGGAGGCGTGCATGGCGCGTCTGGACGCCGAGATGGAGGCCGAGATCGAGGGCCTCCACCAGCGGTACGAGCGGAAGCGTCGACCCATACTCGACGCCATCTCCGTCAAGCGACAGCGCCAGCAGAACTTCTAGCGCACCGGTGACCGCACTGGTGACCGCACCGATGACCGCACCGGTGACCGTACAGGTTACCGCACCGATGACCGCACTGGTGACCGCACCGATGACCGCACCGGTGACCGTACAGGTTACCGCATCGATGTCCGCACCGGTTACCGTACCGGTGACCGCACCGCGTCTTACATTCGCATGTCGAGTTGACGTTGCCGTGACGTTACTTATCTATGTGATTAAAATTTACGAATATAATTGATCGGTGACGGGCCGACTGACGAACGCTTTGACTTGTGAAACACGTGACGTTTCTCAACCCCGGGACAAAACCCCGTCGATTCAGCCGCCCTGTAATGTCTCCACGATGACGTTGTGACTAAAAAATGGGGCGATTCTCGATTCCACTATATTTCGTGGCCTAATATCAACTAATCTTTTTTTTAATGACACAAATTACTTTACTATATTATGTAAAATAAAGTTTCATTTATTTATGCCTAATTATGTAGGTTTGTAGGAATCCGCCTTGTGTTTCAATCTTGTTTTGGTCTTTTCAGATCTAGCTTTTATCTATATTTTTGTAGAAATATTAATATTTTAAGATTAGATATTGAATTTTATGCGATCTTAATTATAATACCTCGAGTCTGAGGTGTATTTCTGATGACCCCAAAATTTTAATATATTTCAATAGAAATAACCTAAACATCTCTTAGATGTAAAAGAATTCTCTAGAATTAATGTAAAGTCTGAAGTAATTTAACAAAGCATTTTGATTATACTATTATATAGGCATATCAAGTAAAAGTATTTCAAAGGCGATGTGCCAAACTTTCGGTGAAATTTGTTCCTAATCAATTTACGAAAAAAATTAATTGTAACTGTTTTCTAAATCACACGTTCATGAAAATAAATATTTCGGCATTTGTACAAGTTATCCCGAACAAATTTGGTGCATAATATCAAATTCGACGACATGCACTAGTCATATGTTCGCTTTCTTGATATGCATAAATTGCAGATAAAAATATATGGCCAAATCAAAATCTTTGCTTAAGAGCAATGTTTATTAAATCGTATTACATCAGATATTGCTAAAAGTTTGTGATTCTGTATATATTGGGAGTAAAGTACTTGCTTTTTCCTGATCTCCCAACCTAATGAAAGAATATTTAAACAAAAATAAAATTATTATTTAGCAAACTCCCACACACACAAGATGCACAATCTAGTCGTGAAGTGCAGTCTAGTTCTCCTGAAGACGCTTCGGTTGCGAAGCGAAACCAATACGTTGAGAGAAAATTGTGTCTCCAAAGTTTGCAAATTAATAATTTTATTCTATTTAAATATGGATTTGCGCAAAATAACGCCTGATTATTTTAATTATCAAGAATGTTCTTATTCTTAACTGTTAAATTATTTTTGTCTCAAAGATATATATAAATGTATCGAAAGTTGACATTATTATAGTTTCAGACTATAATTATGCAAATTGATTTGTTTATCAAACGTTTAATGACCGTATTTTTTATTCGGATAGATATTCCTTTACGATCCTGTACTTTCAGTTCAAAAAAATAGGCTTCATCTAACCGACGCAGTTTCGTTTTGACGTGACACAATTTTTAGAATAATTAAGTTGATCTTCGTTACGTCGAAGGCGGTAACTGTCGTATCGTTTGTAGTAAGAGCTCGTCTCTTCACCAAATGTTTTACGATTGCGTATACTGTATGTACTACAAGTCACGATGCATTTGTTACATATATATAGTGTAAGCGATAGTTTTAAGTTGTTAGACTTTGATTTGTACGTAAGTATAACATATCCGTGTAGTATTAACGGCGTATTGGGCGCCGCTGGATGGCTTTCACACTTTTTTGAGTGAGATCCCACACTATAAAATTGTACCTAATCATTTTGCTCAAACTTCATTTATTATTGTTTAAAATTAAATCTAAAGGAATTTGAAACAGGGTTAGAAGTAAATATCAAAAGAGAACTCTTTAAAATTCAAAATTTCAAATAATAATTTGTCGTAACTTCACCTGGAGTTGGAGATCGCCGGCCGTCCAGCGGGTTATTGTAGTTGCAAGGGTTTCGGAGAATAAATAGACTTGATTTTGTAAAATAAATTCATGACAATACTATTAATGTAGATAACAATGATTTTAGATTTGAATGTGTTTATTTCGTGTACATTTATGTTTGTATTGTTTTGTCGTAGTTCCTCGTGTTTGGATCTCAGATGAGTCATCTCAGTAATTGTGTTATATATTGTATCTTATTGGATATGTCCCCGGGCCGCGTGTCTTGTGGTTTTTATACAATTTGCCAATAAATCTAACGCCTGATTGGTCCAAATCGATTGTAAAGAGTAAATATTATTTTTTCTGCATATCTAAACAAATAAATAAATTGGAGTGTCTGAATATAATATCAAAATAACCGCTTTTTACTAAATGCATATGTATGTTTAGAAGCCAAATAATATTGTACTCGCTAATCTCTGAAACGGCTGGAACAATTTTGACGAGAATTTCACTGGTAGACAGCTAATTTAATAAGGAACGGCTTTGGCTAGATTTGTTTTAGTAATGTATAAAATAAGATAATAAAAACGCGGACGAAGAAGCGGGCACCGCCAGTATTACATATATTTATAAATGTACAAAATAAATTATTTAGTGCAATATTTGTATACTACAATGTGTTATGTGATAACTTTATGACGAGTAATTTATAAAAATCAAAATCTCCGCTAAGAAAAAATATTTTCATTTTTTATAAAATGTTGTAGTTGCACATTTTATAAAATGCAAATTATCTAAAAAAACAACTTTATTATACATTAAGGAATTAGTTTGAATTTGAGTTTCGTATTAGATAGTTGAGACTGAGCTGGTCTGATTTTCAGTATTGTCTCTAAGAATGCATTAGAGTGTATGAATATAAATTTCCTTTAAGTCAGAAAGAGATGGGGATCTCCAAAGTACAAACATATGTCCATACTTATATTTAAATTTGTGGCTTATTCAGCCATTATTTTCTAATAAACATTTTTCAAATTTGGAAAAAAAGAATACTTACGATGCGACACTTTCGGACCTTACCAATAACTCTTGACACGCGGCTCCGTTAGGTAATTCGTAGTGGGTTGTGAGATTGAATTTATGATAAAGTTTATATGCATTATTACATATTAATATAAGCTGTAAATAAAGATGCTGTAAAGCTATGATTGAAAGATATGCGTAATACAAACACGACAGCAAAATAGACTAATGGCAAGGTTTCTCGCACGTACACACGTGCGTTATAGCGGGCTTTATTACAAATATAAAACCACGCCTCGTATGTGAACGCGCGGTATTGTACCTGCAACATGGCAGTTCGGATGTCAAATATTGTTTGCCCATTGTAAAGAATCTAGGCAAACAATAAAAGCTGTCCCGTCGCAGTTGATTCGTAACCCTTTCGCGTTGACCTTATAGATATATCGGCTGTACAAAGTGTATTTTAATGACAAGTTAGAAGTTGACCAGTTAAATAGATATACAGTGTGCTCAGATAGTTTTGCAACGATCCATACATTTCATATGTTCGGTTTGACTTTCGTAGCGTCAGAATATTATATCTTCGTAAGGATTTTAGAAGTGCCATTACGTTTAAAATATTCATAGTATTTTCGTACTTTCGAACAATAGATTTAATGAATTTAGAGAGGTTTATTGTTGGATGCAATGCGTGTTATGTGCCATTAGGGTTGTAATATCTATTTTGTATACGTAACTCATCACGCCGCGTTTTTGGCTTAAAATGCTTTCATATGTTTCGTAGTTTCATATTTTTTTGTGATATGTACCTTTACACGATATTCGGGTAAGTTTTTTGGATTATATACAAGACTTGTTTTGAATATAAAAATATATCAACTAAATAGCAATGGACAAAAAATAACACCCTGAAGTAGCCCGAATTTATTTGCATCTATCTACTCGATAGGTGCTAATATTTTGCTAAATATAAATGTTTGTGATATCATATTATATCGATAGGGACCATTCTCCTACTGCATTATCCGTTCAGGGAGCAGGGAGAGAGGTCGTCAAAACGGCCCGGATTTTAAATTCAGCTGTGTGTTGACCATACACGGTCTCTCAAGAGCGTCTGATAACAGGTCGCGTAGTATGGCATTCTCATAATAGCGTAGGTAAAATAAACTTACACTTCAATAGGAAAATATCCATGACTGTGTTACCTTACAAAATGATAAAGTTGTCAATTATGATTGCATTTATTTAGCGTTCAGAATTTGAGTGAATTTTGTGCAAGGTATCACAGTGACGTTTGAGGAGTATTATCATGAAGCTGGGTTATCTGGAGAATACGCTTCTAACAATGACCTGTCCGCAATATTAAGCACCTATCTTATTTTCTCTTAAGACAGGTTGGTTTTAGCATTGTCGATTCCGCATAATTGGCAAAAAGAAAAGTTGGCCAGTCTAAAGACAGTTCTTTGTTAGCAGTGTAATCTCCAGTTAGTAACCTTCATAAGTATTATTTATTCTTGATATTTTACGTCGAATTTAGTAATTGTCAATTGGAGCGTTGCGTATTTTAAACATGCGTCAACGGGTCAAGATTATTATAACAGATCAGCGGTTCGTAATAACTTTCCATTGTCATTTCAATTATGTATTGGTATTTTAATATCACACTTAAAAACGGTTTTGTTTCCGTTGTATATCTATTCGTTGTATAATTGTAAAATAGACCAAATAATTCAATTGGGCGGGAGTGCTAAGACTGTGATATATTCTGTTTGCAGATTTTGAAAGTGCAAATGATTGTGACTTAATAGAACTGTAGGATCTATCACGAAAATATTGTTCGTAATACATGGTTCCACTCTATGCAGTTCATCTTAGATTTATTTCCCAATCGAATTGTCTAAATCATTGTCTCATTTTACAGAATACATATTTCTTATGTTCGAGCATATTTTTTAATTCATGTTTGTCGACACAGTGTTGCACATTCGAATTCACTTATATTTTGTTGTAGAACTAAGTGCACGTTTATAATTCTGTAGCCTGTTGAAGAGTTGATTGCTGTTTGTAATATATTTTTGGATGGAAAACTCACATTAAATAAAAATGAATTAAAACACGCCTTTTATTTCTTAGCTTTATTTGGTTAACTAACAAGTTAAATAAAATTTTAAACTAAAATCAAGAAAGCAAAATTTAACAAATAAACTTATTCGAAACAAATTCGCATGGATTTAATACTCAAAATTTGTTATAAATATTTGCGTAAAGCGATTTAGTAGCGAAGGTAAACGATTTTATAAATGCGTGCGCTAAAAACCATGTCTCGTAAATACTTTGGCCGCATTTTCAGCGAGTTCCAACTTAAAACAAGCGAATTCACATAAAAATTTACGAACATTATTTCTCAGTTTCTTACACAGCTAAGAATTTGCAGAGGCCGCTGCAGTGCAGATTGCAAAAATTTCAGCAGGTTCAAAATTAAAAGCTAATATGCTAGATATATATTTACAGATCTTAATTATTTAATGCTCATTTTGTTTGCAAGGCGGCAATAACATAAAAAAGGAAAAGCGAATAATTTAATACAAAACTTCTAGAAGATAATTCAAATTAGACAAAAATGGCCAATAAAAGTTACATTTTACAATATATTGCTAAATATTTAAGTGCAAATTAAAGCGGTGCGATATTTATAATAAATACTAAAAAGGTCTCTACATAAAATAAACGGCTCCGTCTACTAGGATCCCCTGGGGGATTCATTTGGATTTTTTGTCCACATGGGTCCCCTGGGGGATTCGTGTGGATTATTTGTCTACTTAGATCCCCCAGAGGATACATGTGGATTTTGGCTCCGTCCACTAGGATCCCCTGTTCCTTAGGCATGTGGATTTTGACCACGTGGATCCACTTATAACTGATTATGTAAACTGAATCTCCTTGAGACTACTTAATTCTACTTAGTTAGTGTGAACTACAAACATTTTATGCAAATCTTATCTAATTTATTTATTTCCATTGACCTTTGATAAAATTGGTAGGCATTAAAATTAAAGTAAAAGATTAATATTTAGTATTAGTACGGCCAGTACGGATAATAAAGAGGTTGAATGCATAAGTAATAACAATTTGTGTTATAGATAAATTGACAGGATTTTGGACCAAAAGCTGCGCAGAAATGAAAGTACCTACGACTACCGTGATCATCATTTAATGTTGTGCTGCATGCTGGGCGCGAGCGGGTACAGTTCTGGTGGTGAAATTTTGGGAATGAACGTTTGGTGTACATACTAGTATCATGACTAAGGAACAGGGGATCCTAGTGGATGGAGTCGAAATCCACATGTATCCCCTGGAGGATCTAAGTGGACAAACAATCCACATGAATCGCCTAGGGGATCCACGCAAAAAATGTAAATGAATCCCCCAGGGGATTCTAGCAGGGGATCCTTGTGGACGGAGCCAAACTAGCTGGGCTCGTTTTGCTACTAGTACATTAGTTCATTAACATGACGCACTATCTTATAGTATCAGAGTTATATATAAAAATAGATAACTATCGTCACGTCAACATTCATGAAGTGGTAGGCAGAGTTACAATACTGTTATGCACCCACGATTAGCCGACGATATTAGGTTCCAAGATGTTACAGGTGGTAAGTCGGTCGCTATCGGACATAAATCCAATCCGCGACAAACGTTAAGTTTTTCAGATAAACTATAACTCATAGAAAAAGTTGCCCTATCTGGAATTCTAACCCAAGAACTCGTAACAGCCGGACACCGACTATCATGTATCGATTCAAATTAAATTGTCCAAATCCAGTGCCAATGACATAATCCAAAGCAATTCAAAGCTTTAGATCCAGCAGCAGCAACTGTCAACAAATGGCAGCTTGTCTCTGAACAGCGGGAGCATAAAGCCAAGTCTTGTCTGGAGATTACAATCCTAACAATGACCTGTCCGCAATATTAAACATCTATCACATTCTAAAAGGGCAGACTATCTCACTCCCACAAGGCCGGCTTGATTTGATTACAAAAAATGCCAGTCTAGAAAGGGTTTAGCAATGCTACTTTTTAGGACAGCTCGTTGTTAAGAATGTAACTTCCAGATACCTTTAGCTTTATAAATGGAAGACACCACGATGACGTTTGGGAAAGAAAATCAAGTCCAAATTATACGTCATTTTACGTATGTAATATAAATAATTAGACTCATATATTTTTACTTCTACATCTAAACTATAAGATTTCTAATGTCCTCTCGTGCTCTTATGATATACGATTATTATATGTATAGATTTATGGCCCAATATTGATAACGCCAGTCTTATTTAAATATACCATAATGGCCATACGGTCTGGTCAAACAAGGATTGCGAAAACAAAATATAATAATATACAAAAATATAATTATTATTTTGGAAACTCTCGCCAAAAAAACAGTAGTATTGAGCGACTCAACTGCACTCCACCACTTATGAGTCTAGTTCTCATGAGGATGTTTCTATTGCGAAGCGAAACGTACGTTGAGAGTGAATTGTGTTTCTTGCTTAAGTCACACAATACTACTGTTTTTCTGGCGGGAGTTTACAAAATAATAATTTTAAATATGGATTTCCGCAAAGAAACGCCTGATTCTATTAATTAACTCATTAAAATATTGATTACAATTAACCGTCCCTCTATATAACACACATGCCTAAAAAGAACCCCTGAATATCTGAAACTAAAGGTACCTACTATCTAGAGACTACACTCATAACATTTGTCCGCAATATTAAACAACTATCTCATTCTCATAGAGCCAGCTTTCTCACTCATACAAATTCGATTTTTTTTTTGATTTGGCAACTACAAAAAACTGACAAGAGGGGTTGTTCAGTTATACTGTAAAACTGCTAATTATAACTGAACAACCCCTTGTTCAGTTATAATTAGCAGTTTTACAAGTGAAGGACAGGCCTTTGTTAGGACTGTAATTTCTAAATAGTACTTAGTTTGAAGATTTATACATAACTGTGTAATAATGGCAATGGTCAATATTTAAATTACTTTGAATACTCCCATTAAAAAAAAGAAAACATGAAACTATAGACAACAGTTTACGCTTTTTTTTTTATAATTTATGATAAATCATGTAAATGTAAGGAAAAATGTTAAAATTAAAACATTCCATCGACAATTAAAAAAATAGAGTGAATTTTGTACTTTTGCACTACTTTAATATGTCATCTAATACTAAATATTCATCTTACTTCAAAAGTATTGTCTCTTCCAATAAGCTACTTAAAATTAATACATACTAGAAAATTAAATTCGCTAAAAAACATGAAATAATAACGTTGAGACGTCAGAGGTAGTTACGGTATATTTTACTGATTTATTTTTAAATACCGAAATTCAAGAGATCCAATGTTTGGAAATAAGTAATTCTTAATAGTTAAAAAGCTTAATTTTAGTTAATAACAACGTTACAAATAATGGATTTGTGTAATTAAATTTAAAATGTTATTAATTTGTTTAATAGAGAAAATTCAAAGTGTACAATTTAGTATTTATTTTTTACGTAAGTAGACATTGCTGGTAATCATTCTGTCGCTAACTAAATTTATTTAAAGTAATCGCTATTTCCTTTCAACGCAAGTAAAATAAAGAGACAAAAGACTAAGTCTTGCCAGATTTCGATTAAAAGCTAAACAAGTTTTTGTGTTCTGACCAATTTCACACATCTAAATTGCTCGATCATTGGTAAAGGATAGCATATACTTAAAATAAGTTTAGTTATAGTGCAGTAGGATTAACAGCCATGCTTATCTTTTTTGCGCTCTGTTTAAGCCTCAGCTCTGTCAATGACATTCACTTTTGGATCTGGTAGGCCAACATGGACTACCATTACTACATTCTGACCATCTGAAAATCCTAGTTATTTTCTCCTTCCTATACTATATAAAAATATAGAGTATATATTTCATATTAAACCTAGTTATATTTTCACACTATCACGAAATATTTGCAGTTTCAAGATTTGCCAGAACA